>WJSG01027957.1:0-30044 GCA_016618145.1 Sanghuangporus lonicericola | reverse complement strand
GACGTCAAGGAGCGGTTGCAGCGCGGCATCATTGACGAGGAGCAGGATGATGGAGGTACGGTGAGAGGATGAATCAGCGGTGGTGGGGACTTATCGACGTGATGACATCGCTCTGCGGACGTGCTCGCATGTCCTATGAGCAGGTGAGTCCATTGCCTCGCCATTCAGGATTTCGAATGCGTCGCTCACCCACTGCTTCTACCATCCTACCTCCGATGTGGTATTGAAGCTACGAGTACGGCCCAAGATGCGAAGAAATACATCAAGCTGACGTTTTGTAGGTACCAGGTGAGCGAACTTGCGGCGTTGTGAACCCTAAGCAGTGACAAGACAAATTCAGTGCAAGGATGTGGGAGGGGCGCTGACCGGCGATAAGGCGCCAAACCTGGAGTCCAACGTTGAACCTAACCACCACACTCACACCTCGACGCCCACCTCGCAACCGTCCACTCCTCTGAACACTTCTTTCTCTCGACTTGTACTATAATGTCCTCTCGGATCTCTAGCAAGATCCCTTCTGCAGCCAAGGCAGGTCACTGACTTGTTGGTCTGACCCTTGAGCGACGTTGACCTTACCATGCTAGTCCACCGAGTCTCGTCACCACCCGTATCAGAAGGCTCACTCCCGCGCTACACGTGGAAACATGCCCTCGTCAGGTCCTCCAGATGCGAAACCACCGGCTCGACCGGCGGTATCGCGACCACCAGGGCCGTCTTCTGCCCGTCCGCACAATCGCACGATGCGCGACGTCTACATGGCCAATATCCGATCCAAGTACCCTACATACCATCCCCGCCATGATTTCGATGTATACGTGCTCGGCGATTGTCGTTACACGGGTCCTGAGAAGGACATAGGCGCGTGGTTAGATGACGAGTTGGCGTTTCAAGCTGCGATGTTTGGCGACGCCCGACTAGCAATTGAAGCTGCCCGGGACATGCTGAGTGGTCCAGGGGTTGTGACTGGAGTGAGTGAACAGCCGCAGTGACGTACCTCCCTTTTCACTGACGCACTCGTCGTAGTCCAAGCCCACGCCCGGCGACGCAGGTGTCGCGGGGGTTTTCGTTCGACAGATCCCTGATAGCGCGTACTCCATCCGTCTCTTCCCCGGCCTTGCTTCCTTCAGGGAGTATTGTCTAGACATCGTCGAGACCAGCACGCACCGGCCTGTCAACTCCCCGATGAAGTTCGAGTTGTGGATGGTCGGCAGTCATACAAGCCCTCACGTTTGTGGGCCCGTCCGTCTGCACTCGCTGGAAAGTGCCTTTGGGCATTCGCCGAAGGACATCGCGCCAGGAGAGGAGAAATTTGTGCTCACGGACGGCATGACTTGCCTTTTGACACGTCCAGGACACAAACCCGTCCGGTTTACCGTTCCTACCCGTGCTCACGCCCTGGAACCGTTTGATGGGGTCGATCTAGACTTGCCGCAGCATATCGATTAGGTGTTCCCATACCATCCCTACTTATGCTCACCCTCCCCTCTGGGACTGTACCAATTTGTACGAGAAGAAGATTGATCGGTACCTTGTATACCGACTCTCAGTGCCAGTCTGCGTCCGCGTCCCAGCCCAATAATTTCACGCTCATTCAGCGTCGTCTGGTATACCTGTAATGGAGCCCATCATGACCGTATCGAGGTGCTTGGTGTTCGTGTTCGTGAACTCGCTCAAGCTGCATGTTGTGACCTCAGGCTCGCGGACGCGACTCAGACGAGGAGCGGGTACGCAAGAAATGCGGGCGAGTTAATATCAGGCGCAGGGGAGAACGCAGCATCGGTGGTTGTCGGTGTGAGCGGCAGGAGGATCAGCGAATGCAGAGGTCATCGTCGAGTCGCGAGGAGAGGCCAACGAGCTTCAGCCACAGACGCGTCGACGCGTGTCGTCAGATTCCCACGGCCCATGCTGCCTTACCGCAACGCGTCTCCTCCCGTCTTTCCTCGTTCCCGTCTTAGTCCGGATACGCCTGCTTACTTTCACGAATTGCTGCGTGCTCCGTCGACTTTGAGATGGCTATCTACCAGCTCGCGCCACTTAAGTCGCTCGTCCAGCCCGCCTTCAAGCATGCCCTCCTCAACATCGACGTCCTCCGCCTCTCCGACGATGCCCAGCCGCTGACCGCAGCACGACATCGTTGGACGACGCCGTGAATGATTGGGAGACGCGCCGGGAGGCAGTCTCAACGTTGGCCGCATTCTCCAAGGCTCCTTCGTGCGTGCCTCGTTTGTCTTGTCATCCGACGCTGCTAACATCCTAACACAGGGTCTCGGAGAACGCAGCCGGCGTGTTCGAAAACTGAAATACGATCGAGAGCTTCAAGAAGAATGCGGACAAGATTGTGCTCTAGATCAGACATCCGGAACGCCTCGACAAGTTCACCGCACTCATCGCCGGCTCGCTCGTCATCCCCTCCGCCGATCTTAAGTATACAAGTACTTCTTTTCCGGCCAAGTCTGCATTGGAGCTCGACGGCGAGTGGGCTCGCCGCAGGTAGAACGCACTCGGCATGGAACCGGTGAGTCTCACATCCTCCGTGTCCGCGTATTGTACGAACATGCACGTAGCTATCCGCCGTTCAACGCATTCCCATGGCCATTCTTCTTCGCGAGTCGTTCAGACCTCCATCGCTCCGACGTATCGACCGTGGCTCGCCGCCCCGCAACCTCCTCGCCGACCTCCGAACCCTTCACCACGAATCCGCGCATTCCACCTGTGCCCGCTGCTGGTGCGACGCCGAGCCGCCATCCACCAGCCTCCATCCTCCGGTTGCACGGTCGACGGGCGGATGGAAGAGCCGCTTGAGGATCCTCAAGCAGAGCCTGCTGCGGCCGCGAGGATAGAGAAGTCGTCTGCGGTCGCGTATAAGAAGACCACCTGCACGTATGGACCTGACTAGGTGCGTGTCCCGTCAGCGAATGTCGTCTTCTGCTGATCTGGGCATAGACTCGCTGACCAGGTCGTCGACTTGACCCTCAAGCTCATACAATCGCGTATCCTGATCCCTCCCCACACTCGACTTCACGATGGTCGCGAACACGCGTTGCCTGCCCCTCGGAGCAGTTACGATTGGATGGTACGTGCTCTTTTGAGATGTGTAGCACCGTCAGCTGAGCGGTCGCAGGCGGCAGGACCGGGGCGTCCGTCCTCGCGTCTCGATCTCGAACCTCGTGCGCCAGGATCTAGCTGTTATACGACTTCACGATCTTCCCTGTGGTCTCATGATGGAACTGCGCCCGTGCTCACACTATGCTGCAGAACGAATCTCGGTCGAGCAGGCGAAGTCGGACGCCGCGGCGCTCGAGAGGCTCGTCAACGCGCACAGCGACGTCGTGTGCCTGCTCATGGACACGCGCGACATCTGGCGGTCGCCGATTCAGACGGTGCTAGGCGCGGCGAGGGCACGATCGTCTGGAACGCCGCGCTCGGGTCCGACACGGTCCTCGCCATGCCCGAGGGCGACTGCACTGATATCATCGCGCCTCCGGATGTGAGTGCCGCCCTCGGAACTGCCGCTGAGCGTGTTGTGCTGACCAGGGGGCCGGGGTTGGCATGGCTCTTAGTCGCTCTGTCGCGCACGGACCGGACCCTGGAGCCCTGGGAGAGCCGCAGATGCGCACCTCATGGGTTCGGCGGCGTCGATCGCTGTCGAGCTCCTCGTGTCTCTTCTCCAGCACTTCGTGCGCCCGCCTCGACCTTGTCCTACGAGCAAACTCCCTCCACTGACACCTCCTCGGCGCACAACAGCGTCCGCATCCTCGGGCTCGTCCCGCACCTGCTGCGCGGGTTCCTAGTGCACTTCCGGGACGACGCTGTATGTGTACGAATGTGTACGAATGTTCTCATACGCTGAGGCTCGATCTCGACGTATGCGTGCGTTGGCTATGTTGTACTCTCGGCGCGGTGATGCTAGGTAAGGGCCCTTGTGCCCTCTGTCGTTCTCGTGAGTGATCCCGGTGCTGAGATAGTCCGTATGCAGGCTACCCAACCTCCTGCCGATGTGCGCGTCTCGTCTCCTGTCTCACATTGACGGCGAGAACATGCGAATCACTGCAGACGGGGACGCATATCGCTGGTTCTGATCGGAAACCCATCCCCCTGTTGACACGCTCGTGCCCCAGTCTGCGACGGCTGCTCGACCACGAGAGGAGTCCCCGCGCGCCCATCGCCGTTGTGCCGACTTGTTGACGGAGGGCTACGAGGAGGTCCGCGCTACGGAGATGCTCGTGCACATCGATATACCGCCGTTGCCCGGTATGTCTTCGAGGGCGGACCAAGGCACACGTGCTACGCGTGCAGGGCGGGTAACGCCATATCGACTTCGCGCTGAAGGGAAGGACACTTCGATCCCGACTCCGGCTCTCGTGCGGCACTAGTGCTGTACGACTCGAGCCCGAAGTTGGAGAGGCCCGAGGTCTGGCTCCCGCCAAGGCAGGCACTCTCTTGCTTGGGTACTGCACTTCCCTGGCCGTCGCTCCCTCGCTTCGCGTCCGGCGCCGTTGTGTTCTCAGGTGGTGCGTTCGTGAAGCAAGGACCGGGGAACGCGTCATGATGACGAACTCGGCTTCTCGCTCGAGTGGATGAGTAGACGAGTTGCAGCGGCTGAGCTTGATAGGAACGAAGCGACCGCGTCTCAGTTTTGGCGATGCTCTGACCACTCCGGTCGAGAGTCGAGAGCGAAGAAAGTCGCGCGGGGAGCGGTGCACAGGCGACGGGAAGCTGGGCAGCGAGCAGCTGTGGTTGCCTAGCAAGAGCGGCGCGCATACAAGCATGCCGTACAGGTGGACTGCGCTGATGTGCAGTGGTTTGATCTGCGGGTGCGCGGTTGTGTGACCTTGTGGGTGCACCCGGCGCCTATCTTAGTGGCACACGCGGAGCGTTGAACTGTCTCGAACCAGAAGCGGACGCGCCACTCTGTCCTCTCCGCCGTCTTCGTCATGGGCCAGTCATGGGCAACTGCATCGACGGGGGGAGCGTCATGGGCGATGACGTCGACACTCCACGACGCGTCCGTCTGCGTCACCGTCCAAGCCCCGCCCTATAAGACCCGCAGCGCACGGTCCCCGGTCTGCACCTGACGATACCTCTGCTCTCTGTTCACGACTCACGACTTTCACGCACGCTCATCATGGACAAGTCTTCCTCCGTCATCGCTGCTCTCAACGCCGGCAAGCTCCCCTCCCAGAAGCAAATCTCACAAGGCATCGACCGCCTCCTCGCCTCCCCCTTCCTCACCAACGACCCTTCCACCGGCATCGGCGAGCTCAGCGCTCAGGGCAAGCAGCTCCAGGACGATGTCTGCAGCCTGCTTGCCGCCTATAAGAAGCTCGGAGAGGACAAGAACGGTGAGTGTTCCGTCCCCGCGTGACGTCATCCCGCCATCCCTCTTCTCGCAAGTCGCGAACGGCATTGACGCGTCCCTCCAGCCGACAACATCATCCAGGAGTCTCTATGGCACCTCTCCGAGGCCGACATCTCCAACACATCCACCTCTGCGATGGACGTCGACGCAGATCAAGCTCAGAAGGACGCCCACGCACTCGCAAAGGCCCTCCGCACCCTCGTCTCCATCGCCTGGGAGAACGTCTCTCACGAGGGCCGCTCCGTCTTCCACGACTTCGCCTCCTTCATGCGCCTCGCTCTCGCAGACGCCGCTGAGCACGTAGGCGACTCTGCAAAGACCGCCGCAGACGCTCTTCGCGAGGTCGACAAGGACGTCCAGGACGGCCAGCGCAACGAGCTCGGCATCAAGCGCAAAGCAGAGGATGAGCCCGAGGACGCGGACGCACGTCAGAAGTTTGAGCGCGCCATGGACTCGACAAAGGAGGTCGGTTCCAAGGCCATTGGTGCCGGTCAGGTCGCGATCGCTACCGGCGAGGACCTTGCGAACCGCACTACCTCGCGCCTCCAGGACGCGTTTAACAAGGTACGCTCTCTCTACACGTCGTTGTATGCGCATGTCTAATCCGCTGTACAGCTCTGCGACCGCGCTCAGAGCGACGAAGCGTACCACAATTCCATCTCTACCATCTTCAACATCGTCCAGAAGTGGATACACCGTTCCCTCGACGCTGCCGGTGACGTCAACCAGGCCACCTCTCTCGACGCCTTCATCGACGACCCCACGCCCGACAAGCATCTCATCACCGCCATCCGCGGTCTCCGCCAGTTCGTAGAGCGTCTTGCAGGCGGCAAGTCCCTCGACGACGTCTTCGCTGCCCTCCGCGTCTGCGGCGTCGACATCCAGCAAGACAAGGACGTCCGCAAGTGGTTCGACGAGTTCATCGCCCACTGCCGCAAGAGCCTCGACGAGCGCGGCTACGTCCGCAGCGACGAGGCCCAGAAGAAGCGCAACAAGCTGCGCGACGAGTGGAAGGAGCTTCTCGACAAGGACTCGGACAAGGGCCGCAAGTGGAAGACGGACGTCGCCAAGCTCAAGCAGGAGGCCACCGAGTTCCAGAACGCCGTCGACCAGGACGAGGACCTCCGCCAGATTCGCCGCACGCGCGCGAAGCTCGGCGAGGACATCGAGAACACCTTGCTCACTGCCGCGAGCACGGGTGCGCAGAGCCTCATGGAGCGCGCGCCCTGGTTCTGGCAGGACATCTTCAATGTCTACCTCCCGAAGATCGTCTCGGCCGTCAAGGACATTCCCATCCCAAGGTATGTGTGCTTGCGACATCTTCGCCTTCTCCTACTGACCTTCGTTTGTAGAACCGAGTACAAGGACGACCAGGTCGAGTTCGTCCTCGAGGACCTCGACATCTCGACGTTCGCACTGCTCCCCGGCCACGCCTACATCCGCAACATCACCGACATCGACATCAAGGCGCCGTCCGCCGGTCAGGTCGACACCTCCGTCGGCACCCTCACCCGTGTCTACCTCCAGGGCATGCAGATCCAGCTCAAGGAGGTCTCGTTCTACTACCACGACAAGAACGCGGGCATGGGCGTGCCGTCGGAGTTCAGCGGCATCCTCGAGTTCACACTCCCGCCGCAGGGCGTCGACGTCGACATCGTCGTCCGCTCAATCCCGAACTCCAAGGACGGCCTGCACGAGCGCGAGCGCCGCGAGGGCTTCATCGACATCCAGCGCGTCGACGTGAAGGTGTCCGAGGACATCGACCTCACGATCAAGCAGTCGAACCACCAGATCCTCGTGTCGGTCTTCCGCCCCGTCATGGTCTCGCGCTTCCGGGACGCGCTGCAGACCGTGCTGGCGCAGCAGATCCGCGGCGCGCTCGAGGCGTCGGACGCGTTCGCGTGGGACGTCGGCCGGCGCGCGGAGGTGTTCGAGGACACGGGCCTACCGCGGGGCGCGAGCCTCGTCGCGGGCATGTGGTCCGAGCTCGGGCACCTGCAGCGCATCAGCGACGGCGGGCTGTTCACGGGCTGGAAGGCGACGGGCACGGGGCTCATCAAGAGCGACAAGAACGCGACGTTCGCGATGGGCGCGGAGCCGCAGGTGCTCTCGGGCGAGAAGCGCGGGCCGAAGGGTAACTTTGCGGACAGCGTCGGGGACCGGATGGACACGGAGGTTGATCTGGACGCGAAGGCGGCGCAGGCGAAGGACGTTGCGGTGCAGGCGAAGGAGACGGTGAAGGCGCAGGTCCAAAAGGTCAAGAGCTGGAAANGGTGCAGGCGAAGGAGACGGTGAAGGCGCAGGTCCAAAAGGTCAAGAGCTGGAAAGATACCGTCAATGCGAAGGCGGAGGAGGAGCGGGCAAGGCCGGGCTGGCAGAGCGGCGCGTTTGACTGGCAGTGAGCGGTGTTGGACTCTGTGCTCGTAGTGTATCACTGTATTGTCATGTAGTGTATAATCACAATGTATTCTACAGTTCTCGTCTCTAATGTTCGCATCGCATCCCAGTCTCATTGCAGCAACATGTCGTTGTTTCGAGTTGCGCCCTTCACTTACGCAGCGCATTCCGTGAACTGAATATTCGTCGACATCGGTACGTACATACGGTCCCTGCCTCCTCTTCCACAAACTCACAACAGATCCCACCGCAACATCCTGTTGGCACCCACCGCGCACGCGCCTCCCTCGCACGCCCCGGACTAGTCGGACTAGTAGAACCTGTACCGCCGCATCCGCAGCCTGCTGTGGTTCTCCCACCTGTACGGCCCCGGACGCGGGTGGCGCCACGCTGCGGCCGAGTAGGGCACGTCAAAGTCGACGAGCGCGCCCTCTGTGTAGCTTTCGAGTCCTTCTCCTTCTCCTTCCCCCTCGCCCTCGCCCTCGCCCTCACTTTCGCCCTCGCACTCGCACTCGCACTCGCCCTCGTACTCGCCTTCGCCCTCGCCGGCTCGGCCGTCTTTGCTACTGGACGCACTCCTCTCGGACTCGGGCGCGGACGCAAAGTGAGAGTCGGGAGCGGCTCCGGAGGACGACTCGGACGCACGAGCACAAGGGGACTCGGACTCGGACTCGGAAGCGGGCCAGTCGAGGATGAGGATGGTGTTCGGGTTGATGTCGCCGTGCAGTACGCCTGCGCGTTCGTACAGCTGCTGGTGTGCTGTTCGGGGGTGCGCGATACGTGTGTCAGTATATGGAGGAACGGGAGTGCGGGGCGGAGCGGGGGTAGGAGCGAGGAAGAGAGAGCGGGAGACATGGTTCATGAGAGACGGGAATGGGAGGGATGAGAGACGGGAACGGGAGAGATGAGAGGCGAGGAAGGCATTCGGACTCACCATGAACAGCACCGTAGACGACGGACACGAGCTCGTAGCTCGATTTGATCTCGCTCAAGCTACGCGGGGAGACGTGGCGGACGCGTGTGCGGGGCCGACTCGGAGCATGGGCTGGCTCTGCGTCCTCGAGGTTCGTCTCCTCGTCGTCCGTGGTGGTACTCCCGGGACCTGATGCCTGTTGGCTGCTCACGGGTGCCGGTACTGAGAGGTCGTGCGCGGGCTCGGGAAGGTCGACTTGCATCTGCGCGTCGTCGCTGGTTGTGCTGGATTTGACTGCGAGTCCGAGCACTGGTATGTTTGACTCGGCCGTGGGGTTCGACATCATGAACTGTCTTGGTAGTGCCGACACGCGGTCGTGCTCGAAAAGGGCAGAGACAGGGAAGTGGTGAGAGGGAGAGAGCAGAAGCCGAGTCGCCACTGGATACGGCGCAAGGTGAGCCACTGCGATACGGATCAAGTCCATTGTTCGCCCTGCGTGGATGACAAATGACTCGTAGATCGTGGTTCTGGTTGCGCAGCGCTGTGCGAGGAGCTCGTACAAAAGCGTATACGTACCATTGCTCAGGCTACGCGTACTCCATGCGAGGAGTGAGTGTACTCTCGACGCGACTCGGACTGTGCTTCATCGCACTCTTCGCTCCGAAGATCCGGGCTCTCGAGAGGGGCCAGAGAGGGTTGTAGACTTGCACCTGCGCCCGGTGTGTAGTCTGAGCACGGTCCTGGTCAGTCTCGATGAGTCGACGAGCGGGATTCAGCTTCGAAATCGTAACGTATGAGCTGGGGGTACTTACACGAAGAACCCGGTCGGACTCACTGATGCTCTCGATCGTGAGCGCGGAAGTCGCACATCAACCGAGCTCCCTTCGGATACCTTGCAGACGTAGAAGGGGGTATTACTGGAGAGTCAGTAGATAGTGGGTGTCTTCAACGTGTATGGCGACAGACCAGGTTCCGAGGAACCGGAAGTTCGGGCCGCGGGGCGACTCGTACGTGCGCCGTCCCACGCCTCGTCTCTTCTTCACTCGCACAGTCGTACTCTCATACTTACCTCCTCATACGATAACTTTACTGGTGACAAAGGATACAGGGAATACACGCGTACCAGTGAGTTTTGCTGATGAGAGCACCAACCTTGGACTGATGCAGCCGTCACCCTCAACAGATGACTTCGCGCGCGATAGCTTGTCACGACATTCTGCATGAAATCTTCCTGCATCGCGCCCCCGCGCGGAAGCCTGAGAACAATATATGGAGCGCCGTTCACGACCGAGAGAACAGAAGAAAACGTGCTACGCTCGCCGCATGTGCGAGGGTCAATCGAATTGTATCCGAACACGCACTGTCTTTCCTTTGGCGAGTGCTCGACGGAGTAGAACCCCTCCTGGACGTCCTCGCGCATAGTGGCAAAGTGAATACGCCTCCATGTATTTTGCAAGGTACTGATAGGAATGCAGCAGCACAATTTCCCGGGCGTCGTGGACGACTTCTCTTGGGGCAGGTTCCGGAGATATGCCAGCCTCGTCCGGGAGTTGAGGCATTGTATAGGAGCACTGAGCACGCTTCCAATGTCCAAATTCATCGCGGATAGACTCGATGGAGAGCCTTTCTTCCCGCACCTCCGGCGGCTCGAAATGAGTGCCGACCTCGCCCGCACACGCTGCGGTAGTCTCCTCCTCCTCTCTCCATCCATACGCGACCTGGACTTCGGTAGTAGCATTTATAACTCCTGTGTGTCCTTCGCGGAACCCACCGGCATCGTGAACGCGGTCCTATCCTCAATATCCTCCGAGGTTCCCTCACCCAGTGGCGTGCCCGGCGCACTTCCCCATGTGGCACGTCATCTGCAAACCATCGTACGATTGGCCGACCTGTGCAACTACGCATATGCTTCGGTCTCGATCTATACTACCCCACCATGCAGGCGCTCTCGACTCTAGTGAATCTGCGGGAGCTCCATGGGTGCGTCTCTTTCACGGAGATGGAAGCGCATACGCCCTGTCGAGGGGGCTTCAGGGCCTTGGAGTCCTTGTATGTGCACGGATCTCTTGCGGACGTCGAGGAGGCCATACAAATGGTATCACCGCCCCGGCTACACACGTTCCAGCTCGGCATCCTCGACTTCAAGAGGGCCACCATACGAGGCTTGCGAAGACTCCTCCAGAAAGTGCGTCTCGGGGCTTAGGGGTTAGGGTTAGCTAAGCCGGGTCTCACCTCATTACACCTGTTTTCAACCGGGGTCTTCGACGAGACGTTATTGGCCCCCATATCTCTAGGCTGTGGAACTGCTCGAATCCATATTCCCACTTCGCCATCTAGAACAGCTGTTATGGAGACTGAGTGGGCATGTAAATTTCGCATGTGATCGGGACTTGGCCGCGTCCGCCGCCGCCTGGCCGAATCTGCGGATGCTGCGTCTCCCATATGGACCGCGTCGTCTGCCATCCCAGGGCATCACCCTCCCCGCCCTCCTCAACTTCTTGCATCGCTGTCCTCGTATCGAACTTCTCCATCTCGATCGCCTGGATGTAGCGCACCTCCCTGCCGCGCACTCAATTCCACGCATGGAGCAGTCCCGCGTCCGATGTTTTTTCTTCTGCAACATGGATTGCGAGCAGACCACGTCCCCTGCAGACGTCTTGATTCTGGCAACCTTTTTTGATCGACTCTTCCCCAATGTAGATATCCCATGTAGCAGGTGCCAAGTCGGTCGGGGTTCGCTCGCGTTCCAGGTGTTCGAGGCGTTGCAGGACATGCGAGCTACGCTTCCAGCCAGTACAAGTACGGACACTCGCTGACCGCTCGTCTCTGCGTACCGGGTATGCGAACTTCTCCAAGCTGGTGAGTGCTTCCTTGGACGCCTGACCTCGAGCTGTCTAAGTACTAATTCCAATTCCCGCAGTAAAAACTATAGCCCAAGCATCGTTCGACACGGAGGACGACCTCAATTTCTTGTCGCATCGTTGACTAGTACTATATAGAAGCGCGACGTCTCCGATCCAGGACCCCTCGCACTTCAAAACGATCTCGTTGGATTGCACACGAGCGCGGTCCGACGAGCCCTGCCCCTCCTCTTACGCAATCCTGCCACGATACATAGATTTGTTTGAATTCGCGGACGAGTACTAGTACACAGTTCCCCCACATGTGCATCCTCTGAGCTCTCTTCGTTCGACGCCGTCCCCAAGCCTCTGAGTGCCATGACACATGAAGTCCTGAAGCGGAGGCCGAGTTCGAACGCTGCAGTGTGCACTGAGCTACGCTTCGTCAACAGCGTGCCTCCCGAACACTCCTCGCGCTCTGGTCACACGCCATATCAGTACACGATTCCCCGCCCTATGCCCTTTCCGTCAAGATTTTTGCGTCGCAATGATCACCAGCGCAGCGCGAGTTCGATGTCCTCCCGACTCAGTTGAAGCTTGAATTTCCCCACTTCGGTTGAACTAGGAGTGTCACAATCTGCACACATGCGGCAGCGTTGAGCGGAAGGACGTTCGGCGGCGAGGTACAAGGGGAGAGGACGGGAGACGCATCCCCGCTGGCTCCCCAAGACCGTGTCTGCGAGTTTGCATGTCTGGGACCGTCGTAACTTGTCGCGCAACTTGGGCACAGAGATCTGTGTGTATTGCCTATAAGTATGATAGTTGCCTTTGCGAGAACAAGCGTGCGCACTATGTCGGACTCGGAGAAGAAGCCTCTGAGATGGAAAGTATACACAATCCAGGCAGGCATCTCCGTAATACGAAGAACGCATTGTTACACTGGGCACCCCACAGTATTCGAAAAGCGAATACCTCTTCGAACATGTAGTAATCGATTTCTCGTATACAAAGGATTCGAAAAGTAACTGTATCGAACAGAAGGTATTCAGTCGGGGCCGTACCCCTTCGAATACTATATGTGGACTTTCCGATACTCTGTTCGAATACCATGTATTCGGACGTCGTATACCTCGTATTGGTATGTTGTGGGAGGTACCGGTACCGCACTGGGCAGGGCTCGCAATACTGTGGGGCACCACATGGAGAGAATACAGAGATACATTGAGGGCTAGATAATACATAGGATCCGGTGCATACGACGGACGGAAATGACGGTTGAGTGCGGCAATTGATCATGCAGAATCATCCCCGCTCTCGCTGCCCGAGCTCGACCCCTCGCCCGGGTCTGATGCACTGCCGCTGTCCTCGGGCTGATTGCGGCGCGGCACAGCACGATTGCGGGCATGGTTCCGAGCTCGAGAAGGTCCCGCATCGTCGGGTCCGTTTGTCACTATGCCGCCCCTCGTGTTCTTCCTCCGATTGCCGCCAACCTTGCCCAAGCACTTTGGATTCGGCTTGCGGGCGGGATTCCGGTAGCAACGCGTCCGGCGGAGGTGGGACTTGAGCAGGTCTGCCGTAGCCCAGTCATGAGCGTAGCGGCGGAGCTCTGGATAACGTTCACGCGCCTAGAAGAAGCATGTATGAACACGTAAGAGAATGTCATGTATATACGGTTCCCACACTCACCAGTTCGAAGATATCAGCCATCTTCTGGAGCGGTTGGTTCCTCCAGTGCAATGAGTAGTCGATACCGGCCTCTTTGGCTATCTGGCGGACTCCAGTCTGGCCAAGGTCCGTTGTAGTCGATGCTCTGGTGATGGAGAGACAGTAAAACTCACCTGGACCGATACATACGTATCGTAGTCGAGTTTCATGGCTTCTTGGAGGGTGTACTCACGGTGGGCCACACCTTTCGGCTTCGGTATCTTCTCAAGTGGCTCCGAAGTGGCTGCGGCGTCCGCATTGAGCCTTTCTAAATAGCCAGGCCCGAACAATCAGTCTGGAACATGTGCAGTGAGTATAGTTCGCACGCACCATGAAGCCGTTTAACCTCAGCCTCCAGTTCCTCCTTCGACATCTCCTTGAGCGCGTCGCGTGTGGGAGCCTGCTTGCCACTGCCGTGGGAGTGGTTCCTGTCCGAGTCGTGGTTTTCTTTGCCGCTCCGTGATTTGTGCCGGTCACGATCTCTTCCTTTCCCCTTCGTGCTCTTTGAGGAGTCTGTCCGGCCCATGATTTCGATGCAGCGTGGTGGTAGTTGAAGGCAAGAGAGCAGTGGGGCGGCTGTGCCCGACACTATGTCATAGGTTGACTGAATCACGTGCTGGACTCCTACGATGGTTCGTACTTGATTGTCAAACCACCACGTCCTCTGCGCACCCCGTCCGGGCCTCGACTGTCTCGCTACAAACCACGCCACATTTTTGCACGTCTGCCGCACAACTGTATGTTCTCATGTCTTTTACAATCCGCCGGGTATCGTTGAACTCATGTCATAATTTGGGCAGACACTTCATAGGCGCAGACATGGCGAAGACACGGACCGGCAAGCAGAAGCGAGGCCTACGGCTTTGTGCGTGTGGGTGCAAAGAGTACGTCTCACACAGCAAGCAAACACGACACTTGCAAGCCAAGGGACCGCTCCACATCGCCGTGAATGCCCTCGCAAATCAAGTTAACCAGTTCCGAGGCAGTCGACATGCTGGAGCTTCCGGTGCGTTCATTTGGGAGATACTCATTTAACTGGTAATCTGACACATGATTCAGCCGATAGAATGATGGTTGACAAGGCTCAGGATGACGGAAACACCCTGCAGCCTGTGTCGGAGATGGAGAATCCTTCAGGGAGTCCTGTACACGACTTGCTCGAGCCCGTCGACCTCAGGCTGGCTTCCCTGTCCTCATCCGACTCAGACAGCAATGCTGAAGACGCGTATGGCTCCATTGAGAGGGGTACGGGCTCGGGAGATGGTATGGAGGATGATCATTCAGATGGGAATGATGCGAGCATGGAGGAAGTCACCATGTACGAGATCTGCCACGACGGAAGTCATGACAAGCTCCCAGTCGAGGAGCGGCTGCGTGAAGCATTTGAACGGGAGGTACATGGTATAGGTACGCTCAGGCTGCTCACGAAGGCACTTCAACCTCTGATCTATCTCCTCAGACGGTCGTACCAATCTTGCGGAAGACGATCAGGAACTTCTGCGGGCCTTTGCTTTGAAGGTTCAGGACTTTCTCTCGGAGTCGACCTTTGACAAGTTCCAGCGGACATTCCGTTCATGCCGTAACCTTGGTTCCGCACGTCAGGCGCGTCGCCGCATCGAGTTCTTGTCTGGGCTGCAGCCTGTCCGCTATGACTGCTGTATCAACTCTTGTGTCTCATATGCCAGTCCTTCCTATGCTTCCCTCACCCGCTGTCCTAAACCAAAATGCGAGGAGCCCCGCTACACTGCAGACGGCAAGCCGCGGAAAGTCCATGTCCACATCCCCCTCATCCCACGCCTCCAAGCCTGCCAAGGTAACCGTGCAAAGGCTGCCAAAATGCAATATCGTACAAAGGAGCACAAGCACGTCCCAGGCAAGACAACGGACATCTTCGACTCGGAGCAGTATCGGAAGCTTCGAATGACTCGCATCTCTGTGCATGGCAAAGAGCTCGGAGTCTGCTTCTTCCCAGATGAGCGCGACATCGCGCTTGGGCTATCCACGGACGGCTTCTCACCATTCCGAGGCCCGAAGAGCCGCAGGCATACGACATGGCCTCTCCTCATCTTCAATTACAACCTCCCACCCGAGGAGCGTTTCAAATTGGAGAACATCATCTGTGTCGGCATCATCCCGGGGCCGACTAAGCCTTGGGATATCGACTCCTTCCTCTATCCCCTTATTGAGGAGCTCATACAACTCGAACTCGGTGTTACCAGTTGGGATGCTCTCTCCGACGCACTCTTCCGTCTCCGAGCATTTCTCATCGTCGTATTTGGCGACATACCGGCCGTCTCCCTTCTCATGCGGATGAAGGGCCACAACGCTGTCTTCCCGTGTCGCATGTGCAAGATTCAGGGGATCAGGAACAACACGACAAAGACACTCTATGTTCCTCTTGACCGCAGGAACTTTGCGCACGATGATGACATATATGATGCGTTCTCACTGCCTCTTCGATCTCACGAAGAGTTCCTGGCATCTGCTGCGGAGGTTGACAACGCACGGAATGATGCTGAGGCCGACCGGCTCAGTAAGAAGTCCGGTATCAAAGGAACTGCGCTTCTCTCTTCCCTCTCATCCCTTTCCTTTCCAACCTCATTCCCCTTCGGGTTCATGCATCAGATCTGGGAGAACCTCATCCCGAACCTAGTCGACCTCTGGACGGACAACTTCAAGGAGTTGGACCTCAGCGACGCGCCGTTCCGAATCCCTCCTGATGCATGGGAGGCGATTGGCGCGGACTGTGGTGCCTCGGGCAACACCATACCCTCCGCTTTTGGCCGACGAGTCCCTAACATTGCCACGACACGGACGGAGTTCACGGCAGAGGCTTGGTGCCTCTTTGCTCTCCATATTGCCCCCGCACTCCTCCGCAAACGCTTCCGGGACAAGCGCTATTACGTACACTTCATTGAGCTCATCCAGCTGCTCGAACTGTGCCTACAGTTTGAGATCTCCACGGACGACATTGGTCGCATTCGCGCAGGGTTTGCCAAGTGGGTCCAGGATTATGAGAGGTATGTTTCTCCCCGGTAGACCCGCAACACGCATATATTGACTTGGTCAACAGGCTCTACTATGCATATGATCCGGAGCGCGTGTCGATGTGCCCTCTGACGATACATTCCCTCCTCCACATTGCCGATGCCATTGAAACGATCGGGCCGGTCTGGATTGCATGGGAATGGCCGATGGAGCGGTTCTGTGGTTTCCTCCTCCGTGCCGTCAAGAATCGCCGCTTCCCATATGCGGCCATTGCGAATTACCTCGTCGACCTGGCTCAGTTGACACAGATTATTCACCGCTACAATCTTGGGGAGCATCCTTCGGCCAGTCACATCCTTCAAGACTTGTTTGAGCCCAGCTGCCCAGCTGAGAACAATGCTCAGGCTGCCGGCCAGTCAGGGGAGGCCGAACAGCGCAGCGGCACATCTGCATCCCAGTTCCGCTCTGATGCATGTGAGTACTATTCTGTCTGAAATCCCATGTTCATACAGATACTAAGTATCCCAATTCCCTAGATCCGAAGGCGATCCTTCTTATACCGCGCAAAGTCGACATCCCCCAACTGATGGAGACAAAGATTGCTCAATGCCTCGCCACGCGTTACACAGTCTCAATGGCTGTCGCCCGACGTCATGTCCAACGGCCCGGTGTCATCGCTCAATGGGGAAAGGTACAACGCATCGACGGCGGTGATCTTATCCATGCTGCAGACCTCGTTCCCATCCCCGAGAACTCGCGCGATGCTTCACATGTCCGCGTACGTCCCTTGTGTCGTGTACTACATAGCTTGAGATTTGTGCTCATACTTATTTCTTTCCCATGCCAGTACGAGCAACTTGTCGATCGCTATGCTCATAACCATCGCAAAACTCCGGAATTTGAACCCGGGCAATTCTACGGGCAACTGCTCAGGATCTTCGTGCTCGAGATCGCCCCGGACGAAGAACTCGGAACTGCGGAGCCCGAGACAATCATTCTCGCAGCCATCAAGACACTACAGGTCGAGTTCCCACCAGATGTTCGGATGCCCTTCTATCGGAAAGATGGCCCTATCGAAGTGGTCGACCTGCAGGCAATTCAATGCCTCGTGGGACGGATTTACGACACGCAGCGAAAGTGGTGGGCAATCATCGACCGCAGCGGTCCATACGCTCAGGCACAGTTCACCGAGCTTACCTCTGCCTGAGACTACGTGGTACGTGCTTTCGTCTACTGTATCTGTGCCGCAGACATCCTTACCAACTTTGATTGCAGTCCCTGTACTCATAGTGAGCGTCCGCAGTGCTCTAGATGTCTAGACGACAGCCAAAGTACTTCGAATACATCTTGGTATTGATCACGATCGAATACCTATCAACCTCGAGTACATGTGAATACTAAGTAGTGCAACTTAATGTCGAACACAGTTCGAATACATACCCATCTCGAATACATGTGTATACTAAGTAGTCGATCCGAGCCCCTTCGAACACTGCGTATTCGGAATTCGAATACCCTGGGGCGCGCAGTGGTTATGTGTGTGTAGGCGCGCCCGCATTGACACCACTGACCAGCCGACGGCGATCTACATACTAACTATGATCGTACCTGGGCTACAGTGGTTCCGCCGAGCTTTGCCCTGGAGGCTCGTGCTGTATGCTTGTCTCGCAGCCAAGACCTGCCTCGAGCTTCGCATTCTATGCCACCGGGCAGCTGCGGCTATGCACGGGCCATGAACGACAAGGCCACGCAGCGGGTCAGAACAAGGACCACGCGGCGCATTGACCGTCCTCGACAGCGGGGTCAATGCTTCGGCTCGGGCTATTTCAGCAGCGACCCCAGCCTACGTAGAGTCCTCTCCTCAAGTTCACACATCCATCCCCTCGTCAGAGCCGACACGAGCAACACTCACCCACACGCACAACACAACACACAACCTCTTAGCGACTCACTTGACCATGGCCGCCTGCTCCTATCGCTATCCACCACTAGTTCCCGTAGGCTCAGACGGCCGTCCCGCGCATCCGTACACGCCACTCCGAATGACCGATCTGCCGACTATCGCCACTCTCCCGAATCCCACCCCAATCAAGTATGAAGAGTCGGATGAGGATGAGGAAGAGATAGATGAACTACAGCACGACTCCGACGACGAGAACGGCATGGATGTCGAGCACGAGATTCAATACCTTGCTCCCGATCAATTGCGTCGAGCTACCCAAGATCCCACAGTCCCGCGTCAGGTTTCTGACGAACGCAACGAGCAGCCAGCCAGTAGCAGCTCCGCCCGCGCAATCGCCACTGCCCGTCGGTCCACCCGTGCATGGCACGTAGTCCGCAGACCTGAGACGACGCAAACGCAGACTCAGACGCGAGTCAGCCGGCCGCCCCCGCACCGTATCTGGGACTTGACCTCCCCCGCCCAAGCCATACGCTCCGCTCCGCAAGGCGACGTGCGCTCGCGCAAGTACTGGGTGCGCGACGGGACGATCGTGCTGCGCGCCGGGCGGATGCTGTTCAAGATCGGCCGCCAGCTCTTCAGCACAAAGTGCAGCCGTCTCCGCCAGGCCATCCAAGACTTCCCCATGCCCGGCGCAGTTCCCGCGGGGACGGAGGTCGTCGACGGCTGTCCCGTGTTCGGGCTCAACCTCAGGACCATAGGCATTGGCGGGCTCGACTTCGAGTGGTTCTTGATTGGTCTGTACTGCCCCGACCGGTACGTTCCTGCGTATACCCGTTAGGTCTTCGGGCTGCCAACTGACGAGATCGTGCACAGACCTAGGGAGTTGAAGACCCTGCCCGACAGCGTGCTCATCTCGTTGATGCGTACCACACGCCTCCTTGGCGAGCACACCGACGTGTACCCCTGGGCCTGCAGCGAGCTCGGAGGTCGCTACCGACAAGACGTTCCGCCTCCTTCGCGACCGCTGCAGCAGGGCGAAGAGGCACCTCACAAGACCGCACTCCGCGTCATCGCCCTCGCACGCGAACACACCATTCCCGGACTCATGAAGTGCGCCGCGTACCGGATCGTGGCGGACCCGCGGTTCTGGGCGAACATGGACGCCGTCCTCCAGCGCACCGGGCAGATAGGCGTCGAGGTTTTGAACGAGGCGGAGGTGGTGAAGCTGGGCATGGCGCGGGAGTGGCTGCAGCGCGAGTGGCGGACGCTGGTTTCCACACCACCGTGTCCGGTCGAGGGCGGGAAGGATAGACACGCGCCAGCGCACGACACGGCGTGCAGGAGTCGCATGCAAGGGAGAGGCAGGGCCGAGTGGTGCGCGCAGACGGCCGGTCGGGAGCGGGAGCAGGAGTGGTACTGGGCATGGAGCAAGCTCGTCGATAACGGCGCGAACGATCCGTTCGCAGCGCTGCGGTGGTTGAACACCCAGTCGGCGGTGCGGCTGGTGCTGCGGGAGCGGTGGTGTGAGCGGTGTCTGGACGAGCGGTGGACTGTCTGGAACGCGGCGAGGGTGCGCTGGTGGGCGCAGATGGATGGGGGGCTCAGGCTCGCGTGTTGAAAGGCTCGACCGTGTCGTTTAGTTAGAAGTGTACGCCTTGCAAAGTCGTTCCACTGTGAACGTGGGCAGGGGAGGCGTACCACACAAGATGCTATCCGATGCAGACCCTGGACGTGCTGGTCAGCACCAATCGACGTAGAAGCGTAACTAGTATCACTCACAATCAAACTAAACACCACGTGAATGTTTCGGGGGACAAGTCGCTCAATCCCGCGCGTACTAGAAGCGAAGGACGTCTGGTCAATCGTCGGTGCGTCTGAATATCGTGCTGGGCACTTCAGAGGCGCCCGATGAGTTGGTGGGCATGTAAGAGATTCGTCGTCGCTGTAGGGCGAGAAACACCTCGTATAAAGAGTTCACCAGTTAGCCCAATCGTAACTCGTCTAATAGTCGCTGGCTGCGATCGTCCTGGTTCGCAAAGCACTCTGATCCGAGTCTTCGGGAGAGAGGGTAGTCCCAGGACCTGCGGCGTAAGTCGTAGTTCATGCTCGACCGCCTACAGTCTCATATGTCGGGCGGAGGAGTGATGACGTCGAGTGTTCGGAACGGTGCGTCGGTGCGTCGGTGCGTCGACGGAGTTCATGCTCGACTGCATATGGATATGGTCTCGTAAGTCGGATGAAGGAAGATTCTGCGCACACGTCCGTGTGCCACGACGTATCAGTGGAATTCTCCACGTCTCCTGCTGACAGCTACGGCCAGCAGAACGGCGTGAGCGCACGAGTAAGGCCTTGGCGTCGTCGTCTCCGCTCAATCAGTCCCAGGCCTCAGGCGTACACGATATGCAGGCACAAGTAGAATGCAATGAACAAATCAGTGTATCGACGGCCGCAAGATCCTAGCGGACCGCTCAATTCGCGATCAAACAATGGCCCACTTCGTGCCGCGTTCCAGCGGTTCGGGTTGAGGCCGCATGAGCTCAGAAAATAGAGCACTCCATCGCTTCACACGAACACGTCGGACATGAGTACAGGGACAGAGACTCACCGGTTCCACGCCGATCACGTTCACCGCGCCCAGTCATTCTACCTCATCTCCCAGCAGAGAGTCTGGAGCGCGCGAGTCAGCGGAAGTGGTAGTGCTGCTTGAGATCTCAGTGAAGGTGATGACGAGCAAGCGGCTGAAGACTGCGGTAGACTTGACGATGATGCTTGTCGGCGACTCGGGTGGATATCGCAGCTTTATCCGCGCTCTTGGGGTCCTTGTCTGTCTTAGTCGTCCAAACACGGAGACCGCGTCCTGAGGAACTCTGTTTCTCGATGTTAGCACTGCCGGATGACTATGACGGAGGAGGCACGCACCGGGGAACCCTGGAGAACGCGTTTCCCCCATCGGTGAGCTGCACCCGAGAGCAATCACGGAGGACGTACGTGCGAGCTGGACTCGACAGCGAGGACAGCGCGAAGTTGGCATAGGGCGTGGGAACCTTACGTCACGAGTCGACGCGTCTGTGGCTGCCGTGGTTGGCGTCTGTTGGCGTGTGTGCTCTCGACGACGTCTGCGATGGCCGACCCTCTGCCTGCCTCTCCTCACGCGTCTTCCGCTGCGCCCGATACCGCCTCGCCTGCGCAACCCGCGAGCCGCGTCCGCGAGGTCACCACACGCAGCCTCAGCCAGTTCACGGACACCAAGCACCTCGTCACCGTCATGATGGACGCAATCACAGGTGTGCCCTTCTCTCTCTTTCCCTCCTTTCTGCTCCTGAGCGCGCGGCAGCCCACAAGAGCCTGTACGAGCTCGGAGGCGTCCTGCACGGCGACATCAACAACAACACCATCATCATCCTTGACTCCCCCGGCGGCGAGACCAGGGGCGCACTCGTTGACTTCGACCTTCCCTACTCCATGCCCGCTATCCGTAAGATCGGCGACCCCGACCCCGTCGGCCCGCCCCCGCAGCGCAACCGGCCGTACTACTGGCGTGCTCCGGGCGTTTGAGGTACGCTTTCGTTATCAGTCGTCTCCCTACATGTCTGATCGCATACAATCCCAGTTACTTTCATGCTGTCCTCCGTGATTTGTTGCTATCCTCACTTGCTCTCGTTCCATGAAGCTGGTTAGTGTGTCGTGTATGTACAATATAAGTACCCGTTGCCCGTCTGTATCCCGATCACTCATCTACGCGTATACTAACTTGCTGTCTCCTCTTACCGTCGCCTGAAGCTCCTCCCCCTGCGGACACTTCGCATGTCCGACATATCAACATGTGAGTTTTATTGGCGAGATCGCGCAGCTAGAAGCACGAACCAGGGGTGTCCACCCACGGCAGATTCATATGGAACGGTGGTTTCGTCGTCGAGCATTCCCATATATACAGAGGTCAGCGTTGATACCAAACCTGGATGCCACGAACGTGCTCTCTTCTCCACTCTCCATCACTTGAAGGCCAGAATTGCCACCAACGACAACAAACAAGCCGTTCCCTCTCGAGACGCGATGCACATCGATCCCCCCAGCGGACGGCGGCGGAACCACCGCAGGTACCAGCGCGCAACGAGCCAAACCCGCGACAGCGCGTCCGCTACCTCTTCCCCCGCACCCTTGACGAGTTCACGAGCTCCTGTCTGCAGTACGCCCCTCATTCCCTCTACCGGTAGCCAGTATGCTGACCACGCCCGAGCCGCTCCACAATCCTCACTGCACAGCGTAGGAACACCCACACAAGCACGCGGGCCTGCACGGACTCGGAGACATTTACTCGAAGTCCTCATCCTCGACTGGCCCGAGAGCGAGCGCACGACGAAGACACGTACGAAGGGCGCGCTCGTCGTCGACTTTGACGTGTCGTATTCGGTCGAGGGCATCCACCACCTCCTCCATCCGTAGCTGTGCACATCTGGCCGAGCAACAGCCACAGCCCCTCGGAAGTGCCTGCATACTCCCGTTCGCTTGGAAGTGTGCTGATTCGCGCTTGTGTTTACAGCAGGTACACCGGACCGGCGAGGGCAGAAGACTGAGGCTTACGATGTAGGATCGGTCGGATGTATGCGCTCAAAACGACGAATTCTGCAGACTAGAAGGCGGACATACCTATGACGGGAACGACTACTCACTCGGACAAGGGCTGTCCTGGTGAGAGCGCAGCACGAAAAGAACAGAACAGCGATGCATTATCTCAGTGACCGCGCACCTCCTCTAGCCCTCCGCTTGCCCGCGGTTTCCACAGCTCCCGTATCGTAGGCGGAGGGCCCGCAGACCGAAGGTGCGTGAATCTGCGCACACTTTATAGTTGACCTGCTGACGAGCCGACATCAATGACCGATAGTGGCTTCTGGCTACACACGGACGCACCGTAATGACATTGCAATCCTACGCTGCATCCCTGCTCTAGTACGACTGCAGCCAACCTATCAACACGCAATATTGAGCCTCCCATCCATCTGCGCCCACCATCGCGCCCTCGCCGCACTCCACGCATTCCGCCGCTCGTCCAGACACCTCTCGCACCATCCCTTCCGCAGCTCCGCCGCCCTATCGTCCAACCACCCCAGCGCAGCAAATGGATCCTCCGCGCCCTTCTCCACGAACTCGTACCACGTCAAGTACCACTCCCGCTCGCGCTCCCGACCCACCGTCTTGACGCACCACTCGGCCCTGCCCTTCCCCTCCATGCGACTCTTGCACGCCGTGTCGTTCGCTGGCCCATGCCTTTCCTCCCCGTCTTCAGGCACGTACTCGACCGGACACGGAGGCGTGGACACCAGCGTCCGCCACTCGCGCTGCAGCCACTCCCGCGCCACGTACAGCTTCAGCACCTCCGCCTCGCGCAGCACGTCAATAACGAGCTGTCCCGTGCACTGCAGCATCGCGCCCATGTTCGCCCAGAACCGCGGGTCCGCCAGGATCCGGTACGCGGCGCATTCGAGGAGCCCGGGAATGCCGTGCTCGCGCGCGAACACGATGACCCCGATCGCTGTCTTGTGGGGATCCGTTTCGCCCGGCTGCTGCGCTCGGGCTGGAGGCGGCACGTCCTGCTGGTAGCGAGAACCGAGCTCGTTGTGGGCGGAGGGGCAGACGTCGGTGTGCTCGCCGAGCAGCCGCGCGGTGCGCACGAGCGAAATCAACTCCATGTCCGGCAGCTTCGCCATGAGCTGCGCGCTGTATACCACCCCGTCAGCATCGACATTCACTCTACGTCCGTACGGAGGGACGTACCGATCGTCGTAGTACAGAACCAGCAAGAACCACTCAAAGTGCAGCACGCCGACCCCGAGGGCAGCCAAGTTCTGGCCGAGCACGGGACATCCCTCCACGACCTCCGTGCCCTCGCGCACCGCGCCGGGGTAGGGAACGTCGAGGAGAGCCCGGCGGAGACGCGTGCACTTGATCCCGAGCCGCGCGCGTTTTATCTTGAAGAGCGTCCGCTCGACACGCAGCACGATGTCTCCGTCGGCCTGCCAGTGCCTCTCCGATCGGGGGTGCACCGGCTGCTGGGCCGTGGTGTGTCTCTGCACGGCGGGGTCGCTTGCTTCTGTGCCCCAGATATGGAGCTGGGGCATCGGGCGGGCATGCGGTTGCGGTTGCGCCTGCGCCATCTCCGCTCTACGCGCAGTCACGGTTTCGGATGCACCGTCGAGTCCGGCGGTCTGCTCATCACGCTCGTCAGCAACCCGCCGTCGACTGAGCCATATTCGTTCGCTCGACGCACCTGCTCGCGAACGGCTTCCCGCTCCACGTCCATCCCATCGTCGTCGTCGTCGTCGTCGAGCTCATCCAACTCATCCTCCTCTTCCTCATACTTTATCGGGTCGGGCTCCGGGAGAGTGGCGATGCTCGGTAGATCAGTGAATCTGAGTGGCGTGTGCGTGTGCTGATGCGCGGGGCCGCCGTCACGGCCGAGGGCAAGACAGCGATAGGACTCGGAGGAGGCGACCATCGTCGAGTGAGTCGGTCCGGAGATGTGCGTGCGTGTGGGCGTGTCAGTGCTGACGCGGGTTGCGATGTGTTGAATTTGAGGAGGGGTCACTGTGTATATAGCCCGAGCCGAAGCATTGTCCGCACTGCTGAGGACGGCCAATGCGCCGCGCGGCGTGGTCCTTGGTCTGTGCTGCGTTGGTCTTGTCTTTCGGAATTTTGGCCCTCGCACAACAATGCAGCCGCAGTGAGGACGTGGAGAACCTATGAGACTCGAAGGCGAGCTTGATGGAACCAACTCGGTGTCAATGCGGGCGCGCCTATGTAGACACGAAGGACAATGCGTTGACATTCTCCGTGCTATCTAGAATTTTGTACGTACGTATCTGCCTACGACTCGGATACGTGATGTGGGCGGGGTGTGTCTATACTACTACAGACGCTCTTCTCCAAAATACATATCGCGAGTCTTTGTAGGACCTTGTTCTCCGGCAGGTACACTCTTGCGTGACACGCACGGTACACGGCATGCATCGAGTGGCGACGACTCATGGAGAGCGATATCAGGGTGATCAATGGAGGGTGATTGAAAACGCCGTCAGGAAAGGAAGGCGTATAGTATTCGGCGAACCAGAGCGCAAGGTGCGATGAAGGGATCCGGCTCCGGAGCTCACGCGGAACGGGATGCACGATACTTACAGTTGAAGAATGAGGTCAAAGAATAGAGTCATGATGCTAAGTACAGAGGAACAGGAGGGCGCGTGTAGAAGATGATGCGACGTTGATGATGTGTAGTGCAGGACGACGATGAGGCTACACTATGTTCACGTCAACTCAGGACGTCCTCAACGAAGCTGCCATGAGGAACGTACCAGAACAATCATGGACATCGACAGGAATCGCAGCGCAGGCTGATGCCAGCTCCGAACCACTCTGCCTTGACGGCGCCCGGAGGGTTGTCAGTGGCTCGAGCACCTCAGGTGGCAGGCGGGACGTCCCCTGCGCGTCCGGCACGATGACTAGGTGGGGGAATATCCGGTCGATGAGACATGTCAGCATCCAGACGTCGACGGGGGACATGTAGCCGCTGACTCGGACTTCATCAAATTGCACATCTTGGACGCGCGACTGCTCCATGTACGGTTGAGTGCATTTACGGGAGGTGACGTCCGTCCAGCAGCCTAAATGAGATAGACTCCATGCGGGGACAGCGGTGTGCGATGTCGAGGAGTGCGGGCGCGGTGATACCTGCATCTGAGTGCAGGTCTGGCCAGGCGGTGGCGAACGCGGCGATATCTGGATCCGAGAGCGCCACTGAGAAGGTGTTCAACTGACAGGTCAACTCCTGCAAGTGGCGGAGCGAGAGTACAGGCTCGAGGAGTTCTGCAAGAGCGATGGGTGTCCCAGTCGTGAAGAAGTAATCCACATTCAGTCATAGCGAGGATATCCCAACAGCTGTGGAGGCTGTTGAGGAATGCCGTAAGCCGTAGTGCGTCGACGCGCCTATGAATGGCGACCTTCAAGTTGCGTAGACGCGAGAATGCCGTCATCTGCAGGGACTCCTCGATGTCAGGGAAAGACTCGCTGGCCACGCTGAAAGATTCTAGTGCGGCGAAGCCTCCGCGACAGGGTGCCTGCAAGCCCATGCCTTTGTAACGGACGTCGACACTGAGCTCCCGCAAGTTGGGGAGGGTAGAGAAGGCCTGCATCGCAGGGTAATGCATAGGAACGTGCCCGTAAGGAGCCGGGACTTCGAGCTTGCGCAACCCTCTTAGGCTTCCGATGGGCTGCAGATGGCGCGGGAGCGGTATGGCAGGAATGTCGCCGGTCGATGGGGCCGCGGAGCATAGCGAGACAAAGACTGCGCTAGTAAGAGCAGCGACATCATCATTTACGGTCAAATGATCGTAGATGTCCGGTATCGAAATCCAGCGTGCGCATTGATGGCAAGAAGATGACGAGATAGCAGGGATCTGGGAGACGGAACGCGACTTCGAGTCGCTGGAGGAAGGGGAACAGCGGCTCTCCGTTCAGCTTCCCCGCGAGAGCGAGCCATATAGGGCGAGAGGTCCGATAGTCTTCAACCTTGTCCCTGTACTTCAACTCGCGGACGAGGCTGGCGTATCCCTGGAGCCTGCACCACGCAGATTCGTCGATGACGTCGCAGCCTTCATGCTGTTGCGATCCTGTCAGACCTTCCTCAGCCAAACCGAAGGTCGACTCACATTGCTGATATGCGCGAGGATCTTCATGACCGGCGTTATATTGTCGAGCACTCACCAAAGGAAAGGCAGAGCGCATTCGGACATGATGCGGTTGGCGGTGGCGCAAGCTGCGAGCGCGCACCGCAGCTCTCTTCTCTTGTACAATTCGTATGCATCACAGTTCTGGGGCTTCCAGTCGGGGGCAAGGTGGAGGAAGATCCCATACAGGAGGTCTTCACAAACTACGGCGCGCGAGGCCATCTGAGAGCGAAGCGGGCGAGTGAGTTCAAGCGATCACCGGTCTGCAGAACATACCTGTCCGTTGTATCAGTGAACTTTCAACTTTCGTCTCGCCTGAAGTCAACGCATGAGCGGGAGAGACAGGGCAGGAGGAGGCGAGCGGGAAGTTAAGTACTTACGTAACAATCATGTTGCCGGACTACTAACTCGTATTGATGTCCCTTATGCCAGTTTACTTACCGTGCACTCGGGTTTTCTCTCCTTTCTCCTCCAGCTTTGTTTCTGACTATACACTGACTTCATCGTTCCTACGGTTCTTGCTCTTGTGCCAGAGAGCGTTCGACGGAAACTTGGCACCTCTGGGTAGCATCTCCAGCTTCGGACTTGTCTTCTCTCTTCATCGTCACCGCCATGCCTACCGTTGAGCTCACCTGTTGCAACGAACATACCAAGAACACCAGAGGCGTGTAGAATGTGCAGGCAGACGAGGACGGCGCCGTCGGCAATGTCTTGGAGAAGATATGGGATAAGCATCCAGTCCAGCTTCGTGGGTGATGGCCAATGTAGGATAGAGTCGGACTCGCGGGCCTTGGTTCCCTTGGTACGTCCACTCAGACTCGAGCTGCTGCAGCATTGACTGCAGTAGAGAAACCCGGTACCTCTATCGGATGAATAAGATCCGGCAGCGATGTCTGCACGAACTCAGGACGGCGTCGACGCGAACAGCGCTCCATCTGTGTCCGCCATCCCGCAACAGCGACCAAGCCTTGTCGGCCATGAGCTGCGCGTTGACCTCACGGACAGCGGCTTTCATGAGAGCGTACAGGTGAGTACTCGTTTCTGGCAGTCAAGCTGCTTGCGAAGATTGCGGTTCGGGTTTCGACGACGTGCACGCGAAAAGAACAAGAGCATACGCTGAACGCCTCAGCCGCGTGCTCGTCTACCCGTTACGTTGCCGTATGAGGCTTCGGAGCCCAGATGACATCCACCAGGGGGAACCGAGTGTTGAAAGACAGACCAGCCATCTCGCCTCTGAGTCTTCGTCCCGGCACGACGATTCAAAGCGTCGACGAGCTCCCAAGGTGGCAGTCCTCGCGGCCGACCTACATCATCTCCATCCTCGCGTCGATCGACCAGCTCAGTACGCTCAGAGTTCTTGAAAAATCGACAATCAGTCTCATCGCGCCGCTCTGCGCGGGTCGACTTTGACTAGGCGGGCGAGGAAGGGTGTGGCTGAATGTGATGGATAATATCGATTGGACTGAAGGTGCTGGACCTGGACTCGGACCGATACACATGCAGCACGATCTGGAGAGCTGAGTATCTGATGCGATCCGACATGGCAAGACACGGGAATTCCACTTCGTTTTGGATGTCAGTGTCTTGGCTGGCTGCGTACGTGAAGCCTAGCTATGTGCGTACCCTTCTGCCTCTTCATGATGTTTCACCACGTCGACCTGCTCGCTCTTCACTCCAACCCCTCGCTCTGACTCCAAGCTCTAAAGAACTTGAACACTCGCCTCTCATGCTTCACCACCGCGCCCCCCGGACCCATAACCTTCTCCCTCCCCTCCGTGCTCGTCGCCGCCCGAAACTCCTCCGTCTCAAACGCATCCAACGACTCCCACTCGTGTATCGCGAGGTACTTGCCCGGGGCCGCGCGCGGCATCGCACCCGTGTCCGACACGACACTCGTGCCCTGCACGCTCAGCACGCTGTGCGCGACGAACCGCCGCGTGCGCACCCACCCGGGCACGCGCGCGAGCATCGGGACGTGCTCCCCGTCGTACCACGCGTTCAGCGCGGCCTCCGCCGCGGGGTCGTCTCGGATCGTCAGCTCGACGACGCTCACGTACGCCCCGTGCTTCGACTCTGGCACCCCAGGAGCGGCGACGGGCGGGAGCGGGGTGTAGATGCGGCGGTCGAGGAACTCGAGGCGGGCGAGGACGGAGAGCTCGTGCGGGCTGCGGGAGGTCGCGAGCGCGACGTAGGGCGGCTCGAGGACCGCGCTCGGGGAGGAGAGCGTGTAGAGGGCGAGGTGGTGCGGGGACTTGGCGTCCGCGGCGGTCCAGCGGGTGCAGGCGAGGAAGAGCGGGCCGGCGGGGCCGCGGAGGTTCATGCGGAGGGGGATGTGCTCGTTGTTGTACCAGTCTTCGAACTCGTCTTCGGGGATGGCGGTGCCGCGTTCGGTGTAGACGAAGAGGAGGCCGGTGGTAGGCGAGGGTCCGGAGACGGTATCTGTGGACATCGCTGGCAGATGCGGTTGTCAGAGGTAAGCCTCGGTCAGCGTGAGGATGGGACTAATTGCCTGAACATGTCCTCTTATATGGAGGAGCAGGAACCCGGACAGGATTGGGCTACGGAAGGTCAGCTGTTCTATTCTTCTCGCCGCGCTCTCACCAGGATCTCGACAGCGCTCGGGAAGTCCTCGTCCAAAGCATCGTCTCGGTCATATGTTCAACTTCTAGTCTCGACATCTCATCGATTCACGCGTATATTCCGTATCGTACATCACAAGCCTGCCATCTTCCGCGCTCGGCCCGTCCGATAAACCGACCTACGCGCAAAACAACGAGTCAATATGGAGACGACGCAGATGTACCTGCAGATCAACGCACCTCTCCCCCAGTATATGTTGCGAGCTCCTAGCCTGTCGTTCAGCTGAACTTGTACGGCCACGGATGCACGAGCTGTCGGATCCCCTCGAGCGAATATGGCACGTCAAAGTCGACCAGCGCGCCCTCCGTACGCGCCTTGCCTTGCGCCGCGCCCTCCGAGTCGCCCTCGCTCGCGGGCCAGTCGAGGATAAGGATCGTGTTCGGGTTGATGTCCCCGTGCAGCACGCCCGCCTCCTTGTACAGGCGTTCGTGGGCTGTACGCGTAGTAGTTAGCATGCTTGTATAGGAGTGGGGACGGGCATGCGGAGTCGTGAGGCGTACCTCGGACAGCCCCAGCTACGACATACACGAGCTCGTGCGAATTCGTGAACTGGTCGAGGGTGCGAGGGGATACTCGACGGACGCGC
>WJSG01027949.1:0-13625 GCA_016618145.1 Sanghuangporus lonicericola | reverse complement strand
CCCATGAATTCAACCCATCCCGTTTCCTAGCGCAGGAGAAGCTGGGTGAGACGTACGTCGGTGTCACTTCGAACCTCATGACGTTCGGCTCTGGTCTCCAAGCATGTATCGGGTACGTGTCCTCAGCATCTCAGTCTTGTGCGAAAATTGACAATGCATACACTAGCTGGCGATTTGCGTGAGTTCAATCAGNACACTAGCTGGCGATTTGCGTGAGTTCAATCAGACGGCCATCATATCGTCCTGACTATGATCCGCTGACCATCCACCGACACAAGGCTGATTGAAATCCAAGCCATCCTCGTAGAGCTCATCGAGCGGTTCGCATTTGCGACGCCAGAGGACATGCCCGAGATTGTGCAATTGCCAGCTGGTCTCGCTACGCCTATTGTGAGGGGTGAGGAGGCAGTCGGTGCACAGATGCCACTGCAGGTCACGCCAATCTGATCGGAAAGTTGATGAACTGGGAAGCATCCTTGTACTATTTGCAGTATCGATTATACTGAGCAGTGTATTCAATACTAGCAGGAACTTGAGACTCGCTCTGCGCACAAGCCAGTACAGGTCGGTCCGAGTCTCTACCGAGGCGCTAGAACACGGGCAGTAGGTATGGGACAACCAATACACGCGATACCCAAGGACTGAAGACCACCATCGCCGCGAGCCCTCCCGAGGCCCAACTTGAAAGCTGCAACTAAAGCCGCCCCTTTGCGGTCGGGATGAACAGACCATCCCAGCACTTGAACCCAACGTCTGTCGAGATCTATGCACCGCATACATTAGCGTCCAAAGCAGAAGATAGACATCGGGAGAGCCCATTGATCTCACCGTACTGGAGTTGCACATTGCCCGGACGGGAGAGAATGTCTCTGTGGTCGCAATGATGTGCTTGGCGACGATGTTTGTCGCTGCACGATAGGAACGCGGGAGAAGCGGGCGGGTGAGCCGTGCACGACGAACGAGTGAGCGTGCTCCCGGACGCACCGGTGTTGGGATACAAGTCGAAGATGACGACCTCCTTGCCCGTGGCGCCTTCGACAGAGTACCTGTATATGCGTAGAGTTAGACCATGGTCTACATGAGGAGATCATATAGAAGACGTACCAGCAAGGGTCGCTCACGCAGGAGCCCTCGACGAAACCAGGCTTACTGTATGTACGAGTACAGAGGACCGTCAGGGAGGACCGAGCAAAAGGATGGAAAGCGTTGCGAACGCACTCGTTGATCGTGCCGACAAAGTTCTCGAAGAGGAAATCCTGGATATGCGTATTGTTCGTGGTCGAGGCGTTGGGCCTGGGGCCAGTCTGAACGTGCGACGCGCGAATCAGACTCTTTGTGAACCTGACTACATAGTCGGCGGACCGCCGGACAACTCACGCCTTGATCCCAGTAGTTCTGCGTTACATAGATCTGGAGGCGAAATAAGAGCTTTACGGTGAGCTCACGACGCAGGTAGAATGGAGCGCGTACGGGGAACATGACGTTCGTGAACGCGATGTTCTTCCAGGTGATGCTGGACGGAGCATGAGCGTTGTAAGGCTGTAATTGCGCCAAATACACGTACTTGCGCGCGAGCCCGTTCCCACCAGTCCAGCTCTTGAAGCGTGCCCCGTATAGCGAATCTTTCTATGCATATATGTCATGGTGAGTGAGTCGCAGAGCCACATATACCCCGGAAAGCACGCACCATAACAACGTTCTCGATGCTGACGCCGAAGCCCATGCTCCATGTTAACATACACATCCAAGAACATCGGCCTTTGAGATTTCTTACAGCACGTTCTGGACATCCGCGACAGATCCTCCATTTCCAAGGGATCCGATTGACACCCCATGGCCTCCGGCGCAGACGCTGTCTCTACGAATGGCGCACTAGGTGAGTGCGATGTGCCGCAAGCATCCGGCTGCCCCGACATACCTGAAGTGGATGTTCTTCGCGCCGCTCCCGACCGTCAGACAGTCGTCGCCGTTCTGGATGTGGTTGTTTTCGAAGAGCATGTCCGTGCCGCCGGCGGAAAAGCCTGAGTGCCAGGTGAGTGGATGATAAGAAGAGCTTCATGAGAGCAGCGTACCGTCGCTAGAGTGCAAGGCACGCACAAAATCGTGTTCTGTCAATCAACAGCTCAGAGGTTCTGTAGGGCTCACTTACGTATTGAAGGGGAAGGACTGCAGTAGTATGTGAACGTCACACCTTCAGGACCAGAACGAAATGCGATGACTTACACCCGTGTCGGAGACAGCCACGATCTTGTTGTTGTATGCGTGGATGTTCTTCGAACCGCTGGTGGCGAAGTTCCAAGCGACGGGCTGCATTGAGGGAGTCAACCATACATATGCGCTGATTATCGCCGGCGGCGGGGCGCACCTTCCACAACTTCATGTCCCGAATTACACCGTTTGTGATCTTACTGAAAGCCCATCCGTGCGGACGGTTGGTCTGCTCATTGGCGTCCCACCACTGCAATTACGGCGTATCAGTGATAGAAATAAGGTATGTCACGAGCTCTGTCAAGCGTACCGCTTGGCCATGACCGTCGACCCAACCCCAGTCGTCATCGGTAGAGCCACGAAGTGAGACATTACTCCCGCCAGTGAAGGTAAACCTAGAAGGTACGCGGGTTTCAGTACGGGTCACGGGCGTGCATGGGTGTCAGCGCACTGACCATGCGCCCGGAAAGCTCTAAGAAATGACGCATTTCCCATCAGCTTCGACAGTGACAAGTAGTAGCTCGAAAGGGTGCATCACTTACCGATGATCCCACCAGGTCTACAATCCGGACACAGTCAGTCAAATTATGGTCGGACCTGCAAGCATGACACTCACTTTGGACAGTCGCGATGTCGCTCGGGTAGCTGAGATTGCCCTCAATGCGAACTTCCACATTCGTGAAAGTCGGGAACTTCAACGGCGTGAAGATGTTGTACTTCGTGCCCTTGGCATACAGGATCGTCGCGTTCGTAGAGAATTTTCCTGTAGCAAGGGCAGCTGCCAACGCCGGAGTGTCGTCTTGACCTTCCGTGTGGGATACGGTGATCGTTGACCACGCCGCGGCGCATGAGATCAAGTACGAGAGCAGAAGAAAGCGTGCTGGGGTCATCTTGACGAGCAGGACTCCGTTCAGCGGTGGGGCGGGGTCCTTATAGCTATCGAGTATGTGCCCTGCGACGACCAGGGCGTGTCGTGGTTGGCGGACAAATGCTCAGGTCCGTCAAACGACCGCGACCGGCGCGACGACCTGTGTGACGAGTCAGATGAGCGCGGTTCGAGTAGGCAGTGTGGGCCGGCACTAACCACATGTGAGCTGATGACACGGGCAAAGTACCTGTGTCGAATATAGCCGTACTGTACAGATGACCTTGAGATGACCGGTCACTCGATGGCGGGCGGGGACAGTACACTGCAACGGCCCGGCTTGAATTTCCAAGTCGAATAACAAGCGCCAATTGTAAACCCACTCATGGGCGTTTGGCACAGTGGTAGCGCGCACGCTTTGCATGCGTGAGGTCGAGGGTTCAAACCCCTCAACGTCCAGTTTTTGCACCACCTAGTGAAGTCGAGGAGGATGTCGAGCTCAAGTTGAGCCTGTCGTGATTGAAGTTCCCCGCAATACTGACTTGTCACCCCTACTTTAAAGAGGGGGTCACAGCCCACCTAGGTAGGCTGTAGCATCGTGCATCTTCCCTTTACGAATCCCCGAGTCCGGTGGCCGAGCCAAGTTTCCCCCGACGTCTAGTTCTAATGTCGTATTGTGAACGCGGCCCAGTGACTGCGCAAGGATGTCATCAGATTCATCCTTCCGGACGTTCTAGCCGCTCTAACCAGCTACTATATAACTGACTCTTGACGCATTTCCAAAGTTACCGAAACTCCTCGAAGACTTCTACAGCTGCAATGATGGCTTCTCACACCCAGAGATTAGTACTCTACGGTGCTCTGGTCAGTGTACTGCTGGCTCTCCATCACATCTAATCATGCTGATGGGCGTCCGTACGTGCAGACATCCCCTTATGTCTTAAGAGTATGCTCGGCTTCGTGATGCTATGCTAGTACCTCGTAGCCGTGACCGAATTGCTCCCCTCTCGCAGGTCCGGCTTGCCCTTGAAGAAGCGGGGGCCAAGTACGAGTCGGTCTACTTCGACATGGATGAGAGGCCGTCTTGGTTTGTCGAGAACGTGAACCCTGTCACGCGCAAGGTCAGCATATCTCTCTCCCGGCACTGGTGGCAGTGGATCGTCATGGAACTTCCCCACTGGACTCACGCGGAATGCTAGGTACCAGCTTTGATGTATGGAGGGAACGAGACGGCGCCGCCTGAGAGGCCGTCTCCAGACTCGGTCTTGCTCTACGAGTCGCTCGTCCTCCTCGAGTTCATCGCGGACTTGTTCCCCGACGCGAGGCTCTTGCCGACAGACCCCGTCCAACGCGCGAAAGCGCGTCTCTTCATGAGCATCGTGGGAGAGAAGATACCCTCGGACAACGCTCTGTGGATCACCAACCGGGACGACGGGAGCAGCCTATTGCAAACGTTGGAGACGCTCCAAGGCATGCTCCCCGGCGAAGGCTTCGTCGTGGGCAAGTGGTCGATCGCAGATGCGGCGTTCATTCCGTCGCTCCTGTTCATCGACGTCTTCGCGAACAGTGGCGTTGGATATTGGGTGAAGCTGGAGCATGGGGAGAAGGTGCAGGCCGAGCTGGAGTCGCCGCGGTTCGCGAGACTGCGGAGGTACCTGGACGACTGGAAGGAGAGGCCGAGCCTCAAGACTGCGTGGGATGAGGTGAGCCTGCGAAGACATTCAGACCTCCGCCGAGACTGATCGTTGTCTTGCATGCAGGACTTCGTCACTAAGAAGTGGGTGAAGCGATTCGCGAAGAGTCCGTGAACTTCAGAGTGTGTATTGTCAGTTCCGCTGAGCTTCAGGTGATATCATACGCACCTGTCCATGGAGATCTTGCAATCACTCCATGGTATTCGCGGGTATCTGGGAAAGGTGCATCCCTCGACGCGAGATGCAGTACGAGCAGTGCTGAATTAGCCACAACTAAATCCACTTCCCACAAGCACCCCATCTTACCGGACGCCACCGTCACCACAATTCTTGAGTGACCGACGCTTCTCGCTGAGAATCACTTCGCGAAGATGGAGCTCAGTGAGCACCGTGGAGCTAGCACACCTCGCAAATCGAAATCTGTGGAGCCATGGTTAAGGGAATTCAGCCCATGGCGCGGGGTGTGGAAATAAGGCACCCACTAGAAATTGTGGCAAGCAGCGTTCGGACTGCAGCCCCTGCGCAGACTGAAGTTCGTTGCCGAGCGACGCATCACTCACTGACCTCCGAGCCGTTTCGTAGACCGGAGGCGGCAGCACTCCGCTATGGGTATACCACCATGCAGTACGGAGGCATGCTTCCCATGGCATTGTTGCGGACGCTATCGGGACATGGCTGCGCCATTTCCATCTCGGCGGTTGCAACGGCTGATTGCTGAAGTACCATAAGCGGGGAACAATCATCAAGTGAACCCGTGAGTAAGTAGGTCGACACGGGGATAAGGTTAGTGCTAATCAGTGCGGAGCCAGCTCAGAGTGGAATCCCTGGAACTAGTCTTCGAGGGCAATTCCTTGAGGAGAGGGAGCATGGACACGGTGTACCCACCGCTCCTCTCGACGGCAGCTTCTCTGCCAGAAGATGGTTAACCATATACGGAACTACCGGCTCATCGATATGGAGAAAACTCACGGTCGGCGGACGTTCCGCGTTGGCACCTTGATGGCACCCCGATGGGAGCACTGAAGACTGTATTCAAGCTTGCCGAGACCAGGAACGCATCCTCCTGGAACATCAGGGAAAACCGCTAACTACATTGCAGAAGATGAATATGGAGACAAGTACACCCGGCCAAGAGCGCGAATACGAGAGGGAACGCACCGCATGATTACAAAGAAACATGTTCATCTATCAGAACGTATTGTAGCGCGTACTCGTCCCACCGTAGACCATTCATGGCAACGGCGCACAGTACTAGTCACTTAGCGGACGAAAGCGGACAAAACATAAGTAAAGCAGCCCACGCTTGGAGACAACAAGACCCGGCACTAAGGAGCCTAGGCTGCAACTCAGCAATAGAAGTCCTTCCCGCGGGTGATAGCGGCGAAAACGTCGTCCTGAACCGGCGGTGCTTATCTCGCCGCCGCGCAGCGGTGCGGGACAAGCACCCGAGGGTCCGATAAATCTTTCTGGCAAATTCTCGAGCGGACGGACGCAGCATGCAGGACCTGGGGGAGGCGGTGCGCCCACGGTGATCACCGTTGTCGGTCGGCGGCCCTCGAGCCTGAGGGCACTGAGGCCAGCGCGGATGGGAGGCGGGGGTGCGGACCGTTGCCTTTCTGGGAGATCGGCGGTGCGATAAGGTGTCCTCGACGAACCAAATCAGCCAGCTCATCGGAGAACTGGATGCGAATGCGTGCTCGCTGAGCGGGACATCCTGGATGTCGGTGCCGCCTGTCCGATCTAGGGTGAGGATTGTGCCGTTGTCCAAGTTGAAGCTCTCGGCGTCGGCAGCTGTGTCGGGGTAACCCTCGGTGAGCCGCACCCGAGTAGCGCGTGCACAACGTAAACCGATGGCAAAGCAACGAGAGCCACGTCAACATCTTGTCGTCGTTCGCGTTATGGCGCATTCTCATCGCCAGCGCACGTTGGAACAAAGTTTCACAGGACCTGCATTGTTCGCTCATTTGGACTCCGGAGCGTGCCGGCAGCCATCTTAGACAACAGACGAAGTAGCATTAACGACATACCGTGCCATTTCCGGAGATCGTCGCTCCTTCTCGTTCTCATGGGATGGCAGCCTCGGGTTGCTCGCCGCGATCCTAGTATTGCAGAAGCATCGGTGGCCGGCGCGACGACCGTCACCGCCTCTCATGGCGCCATGCAACGTAGTATTTCTGCAAGAGGGGAAGCGCGGCGATTTGAGTCAGCACTCCGAGGTATCGCAAGGAAAAGGTATTACGCACCGCTGTGCTATGTTAGCCACCATGAGCCCGGGCGCCATTCGCATATGCGCTCGTCCTCCTGCAGGCATCGAGTTTGAAGATCCCGCGACGATAATCCTCCACTCCAAGGAACGATCGCCATACCCCGCAATTCGACTTTAGGCATCGTCATATCTTCCATGTCGCGTGGAAAGAGCCGCAGGTAGAACAAGAAGCGGTCTCCGCAGAAATATCGGCGTGCTTCGCAAGGTACATGAACCCGCCGTGTGGAGACTTCGTGTTCGTCGCCGTGGCATCCTCGTGCACCGTCCGGAACCCGCACCGAGCAGCGTGGATAGATTGCGTACCAGTACCAGTGCCAATGCACGCCTTGACTACCGCCCTCATGATAGCGCCCTGTAGTTCTGCCGACCATATGCCAGCGCCAGCAGTCAGTGTCCAGATACACTAGCAGGATACGCGAAGATCGTCGCAACTCGAATAGTACTCACCACGCTACGATGACGCGTCCGAAGCCTTACGGCAATGCCACTTAAACCCCGGACGACGCAACGCACATCCTCTGCAGACTGCAGACGTAAGCATTGGCAAACGCTTTGTCGAGGGAACTCGCGGGAGGGCGAGCATCCTCTCGAAACCGCCCCGGACGCACCCTCCTTATATCCCAAACAGACGGATCTGCAAAATTAGGCACGACGTGCGGAGGCACGGACCCGCGGAGGCGTAGCACCGAGCTTCGCTCGGGTTGTCTTCCGCGATCCGAGGAAAGTCACACTTTGCGACCGCCCTCGGAGCCGGGCCTGTGTCCTGCTAAAACGTGCGAATATCAGACACACCTGCATCGACATGTCGTCAGCATCTGATTGACAATGACATGAACCTCGCAGGACGCCTTACTGGGGAGATCCTCCGTGAACTCGTCAACATGTTCGGGCCATTACCCGGAATAGACGCAGGACGTAAGCGCTGTGGTCCTTCGCGCGCATCCGGCCCTGCTGCGCCCGCCCCCCGAGAGTCAGCAAAGATAGCACACATGCAATTCCGGGAGATACAGTACGTCGTACATACCCAGGACAAATACCGCGCCCTCTTTCTCGCCATCGCGCTTCCTCAACAAACGATTTCCTTCCCTGTCACCGTAAGCTACTCCGCAATCGCCACTCGCACTGAAGGCACACCTTCTCGCCCGCCTGTGTGAGTGCGGAGTTCGACGAAAGCCGTTGTCGGGTTATCGCAGCAGCCAGAAGCCTCCTGTGGGTCTGCCAGGCCCAGCTGAAGTGCATGATGGAAGACAGACCGCAGTTATTCCTGGACCCTGTGCCTGCCCACTGCCTAGAGTGCACCCAGGCTGCCTATCGTGGGACTAGCTATCGTACGCTCCACCGTCCAGCTGCAATCAGCTCCCAGAAGCCCCCGTCGGCCGAAGGATAAGAGCACTCACCGTCTAATGGACGTCCCTGGATGACAGGGAGGCGGTGAGAGAGAAGCCAGCAATTTTTGCCCGTACGCGCTTGGAGAGATCTCCAGTACATAGTTTTCTGGTCTCCTTGAGGGTGATCCTGCGTCGGAGCGTACGTAATGATATTCGGGGCGGCTGCCAAAGAATGTCATCGCAGTCAACGGTCCACGCGCCCGTTGCGTGCCACACGAAGCAAATCAGGGCGCGCAGGCGGCCACAGCGGAACAGAACGAGCTCGTGAGGTCGTCGTGCACCGCCGGCAGTGATCCCGCGTCACTGCAGCCCGAGAGAAAATGGAAGGTCGAAAGAAGCAGCGTGGGAGGGCCACACTTGAGCCCAAACAGATTGACAGCCAGGCGCGAGCGCAGGGGGGAGGAGGGACGCCATGACGGGCGGGCCGTCGGACGAGACACAGCGTGCCGTTGCATCGGAGCGCTATTCATCGTCCGTCGTCCCTCCATAATCATTCTTGCGGCGGCCGCTCCCTGGATGGCTGACGAATGTGAGTCCCTGCAAGCCTCAACGAGCGCGAGCTTGAGCAGAATTTGGAACGTCACAGCACCATGGAGACTCCCAGCGATCATGCGTGCCTGTCCATCATGGGTTGCCGTTGGTGGTGTACATACCCACCGGTCGCCAGAGATCCTTGGGGTTTGGGGAACCTCGACAAGGACCACTTGGTACTGGCAGACGGGCGTGCGGAGATGCGGTGAGAACGCAGCATCGCGCGAGTGGAAGCCGACATACCACTCGCAGCGTTCTCCACCACGACGCAGAAGACAGTGGTCTGATCGCATTTCGCGAACGTCTGGGCCGTTACGCATTACGTACTGCACGATCGGCCGGCGTGGGTGTGCCCTGTCGGTGTGTGCGGACGGAGTTGAGAATCGGACGCCACGACGGAAGGGGGGAGGGGATGCCGTCAGGCCTCAGGCGCTCCGCGTCGAGACGTCCTTCCGCCGGAAGACTCGTTTTGCAAAACACACAAGTCCGAGCGCAGTGCTTCTCGACCCACCCCGTGCGGTGTCATGGAAGACGTAAAGGAGAGGTGATGGGGCACTGTGCGATGTGCGATGTGCATTGTTCACTGTCAGCGCGTGAGAGTGGGCAGCAGGAGTCGGAGATGGCTGACCTCGACGTGAGACCTCAGACCACCCACCAGATTGATTGGACGCTTGGAACTGACCGCACGCGAGACCTCTTCCCGTCGGATGAATGAATAGGTCGCAGCGTCCGCTTGAAGCTCGATAGACGACCTGACCAGTCTGTGACCGAGGCCTCCGAGTTTCAAGGACTGCAGCCAAGGCCCCAAGGCCCGAGGCTAGAACATAGTTGAACGCCTACGCAGCGCGTCAGCCTCGCAGAAACGACGTCGACGCACATTCTGATGCAACCGTGACGCACCTGTTCCTGTTTCCAGCTCAAGCCCCAAGGACCCTGCCGCCTGCGAACGTTCAACGCAATGGGCCAGTGACGACCCATCGCCGCACGTATGCATTGCACATCTGGCCCCCGCTGGGTGCACAGTACACAATGTGACCGCCGCCTCGCGAGTCGCGAGCCACAAATCCGCCAAATAAGGCATCGGAGCGCCCGCGGGTCGGTCAGCGGACGACGCCAGGTGATCCCTCCGCGCGCGGCACGCGTTCCCATCCTGGCGGTGATGTTCTCAGAATTCGAAGGCGGAGGGGCGTCGACAGCGAACACTAGTGTTATTCGTGAGACGTGGCGTGGTTGCGGAGGGAACGTGGTGACCTTGGACCTGTGCCGCGTGCGCTGTGGGGTTCCGTCTACAAGCTCTGTCGTGTGCAGCCAGTGCCGCCGGCTCAGGGTTCAGAATCATAGAGTCTAGCTCGAGAGATCGGACGAGAAGCAGCGCAGCACGCGCAAATGAAAGTCGGGGTGCCTGGACGCGGACGCGTGAGCGTAGCGTGCAATGGGATTAATGTCAGTGGAATGGAATGCACTGGCCAGAGTCAGACGCTGCTAACCCCGCGCGTCGTATGAACGTGGGTTCCAAAAGATCGCGTCGCGTGTGCGATCTTGGGCTTCTCGTCTGCGGTCTGCGGTCTGACGTGACCTTGAGGCTTGCGATGGGTCGTCTGTCAATGCTGCGCGGTGTGAAGGATCAGGACGAGGGCGAGGATGAGGAGCGGGGTGAGAAGCCCTCGCTGGTGGGCACTGAGCGCTGCGATGACGGGTAAGTGGAGGTCAGCGTCCGTGTCATTCATTGGCTTGGTACTGTATGTATGTCATCTGTACGAGCCGACCGCTCACCTGCGCTGGTGACTGGTCACCCCACCACGCACTCAGTGCTCAGTGCTCACCAAGCCTCGAGTCCATCCGGGAGTGTGCTGACGTTGTTGAAGGGTCGCGAATGCCTCGTAGGCACACCCAGTGACCCCAGCACGTAAGTCAGTATGTATGTCATCAGCAGTGAGCACACCGGGTGCGTGAAACTGAGAAGCTGAACGAGCTGCGGCACTGATGACTGTCGTCATATCGCATCGTCTCGGGACTACGAACGCCCCCCACGCCACCCTTCCTCTCTGCTGGGGTGGTCTCGAGGGTCGAGAATATCAGACAGCGAGCGAGCGTTGCGATACTGAATATGTGATGTACTTACTGAGAGCTTCGCACCTCACACCGACACGGCGGCTGCTCGGTATCCCCGACGACGCTCGAAGCCCGACCGACGCTTCTCAGCCCTCATCTGCATCTGCATCTGCATCTTCAGACTTCTCGAAGTGCGGCGCTCCCGTGAGGAGGCCCTGATGGCGCCGCGCTGCACCGTGACAGTCTGCAGGGATCTCAGTGCTCAGTGCTCAGTGCTCACACGTCCCATTCAGTCAGAGTGTGGCCAGGACGCGTCGTACGTAAAACAGTGGCACGTCCTGGATCCTGCGCCGCCGGCGTTGTCGAACTTCGAAGGCATGGGGTGACGGTGACATTGGGGATTTGGGAGAAAAGTCCAAAAAAGAGTGTATGTACGAGTATGTGGGGGCGGAGGACAGAACGGGCGAACGCACCATGGCATTGGCAAGTCCGAACTCCGAACGGCGGCACGTCGACGGAGCGCGCAGACACGCATCTCCGGGGGCTTGTCGCCGTGCGAGTGTCACTGTGCGTCTTCGCCAGGGCTGCTGCTGGGAGAAGTCTGAGCAGGAACGTGCTGGAAAACGCGTTGCTGACTATGTACGAGTACATAGCCAGGCTCGGGAGTGAGTAGGGAATCGGGATTCGAAAGACCCAGGCCTGCCCGGCGTCCGTGGTGCTGGTGTTCCGGTGCCCGCGTCCAAGCTCAAGCTCCAGCTCCCGATGCCAAATGGCCAAGGGATGTGTTTGTCAAGCCGGGGATAACTGAACCCTGGAGCGAGAGTGCAGATTTGGAATACCAGCACCAGTACTAGTGTTCTATTGTCGGTGGGGCGCCTGGGAGCGCACGAAGAAGCACAGGCAGCGCGCGAACGCGAACTCACGAGAGCGACGGTGGACGTTCGAGAAGCGCAGGGCCCTGGCACGATAAGGTGCGATAATCAGACCCAGGCTTCGAACTTCGAATTTCGAGCTTCGAGTCTCGACTTGATGCTGCTGCGACCGCCGACCGAGCGTGACAGCGTCGAACGATCGTGCGTGTGTTGCCATTGCCATTGACGAGCGAATACGTCAAGGAGGCTCCTCCTTCTGGGTGATGCGAGCACTCAATACTCAGTACTCAGCACGGGCGAGAAGATGCATCATGCATCATGCGGCTGATGGGTGTGCTCGGCCGGCAGGGAGTCCAAGGAACAAGGTGCAAGGTGGCAAGGTAACAAGGGAACCCAGGACGGCTGTCGAGCGAGGGAGCGAGGAGAGACGCGGACGGTTCGCTGGTTACGCAGCCTGTGCAAAGCAACAAAAGAGAGCCTCTGATGGCGGACGATCGAGTGGAAGGAGGCTCGCGCGGGAGTAGGTTCTGGGGAGACTTCCTCGCAGGTTCTTGCCTGTGGTGATTGGAGGGCGTGGTTATTCGCAGACAGCGTGTACGGCAGGGATACGAGAATGGCGAAGGGGCTGCGGTGTACGTTGGTGGCGACGAACGGCCGATAAGAGGGTTCAAAAGACGCGTTTTCGGCGCGCGACGCGACGAGGCACACCCAGAGCAGCACAAGCAGCGTAGGATGGCTTGTACGGCGCGGCGGTGGCGGGATGGCGGGGCGGTCGCGTCGGGGGAACAGATGAGGCCTGCCACCGCGTACGTAACCTCCGTGGGACGCGTCCGGGGCGGATATTCGAATATACCCTTCCAGGCGCTATCGCCGGAAACAGACATACAGACGCCGGCGATCAACATCGGCAATTCAGTCAATCTGGATGCAGACGCCCATATACCTAGAACAGATCGCATCTCGAGTGTGTCAGAGTCGTTACGAGGCTGTGAGTGCTGGCGCGACGAGCGCGGACGCGGCGGGCAGAGACCTCAGACCTGGCCAGTACTTGTCAAGTCCTGTCAGGCGTTGGGCAGGAAGGGGAAGGACGCCGACGCTATGGCGTAGGGATGTCGCGGTCGGCCGCGAGGCAGGATGCAATTGGACGAAGGGACGAGGATGTTGGCAGTCGCAGAGCCGGGGGAATGGAGCGGTGGGGCAGCCGGGGTTGGTATTGATGGAGGCTGAGAAAAGCAGCTGGGGTGCGGGGATCCGGGGCGGGGAGCAGGCGCAGAGCAGCGCAGAGCTGGGAACGGGCCAAGAGGGGAAGCAGGAGCTGGAGATCGCGTTGGCAGAGACGGGAGCGGCAGGCGGGGCACAGCGGGATGAGACTCTGGAGACTCTGGAATGGAATGCAGCGGTGGGAAGAGAAGGACGGGTGCGAACGGCTGCGAATTGGGGAGAATTCGCAGAGGATGGCGAGATTGCCGGCTATCTGAATGTCGTGGAAGGCGATAGGAGGTCGGACCTGGGCCCAAGTGGAGTGGGAGCGACGCGCTCTGCATGCCCAACGTCGCCATCGAGCGCGGCGGGGGCGGCGAGGGCGGCGGAGAGGGCAAAGACAGGGTCTATGGGCATCGTACTCGAGCTGCTGTGCGCTGTCGACGGTGGACAGGGTTGGCAGCGGGGGGAGGGCGACGATGGGATGACATCACGGCCTGTTTGGGACGGTTAACAAAGGACTGAAATTGCGCGAAAGTGGGAGACGCC
>WJSG01027942.1:0-15324 GCA_016618145.1 Sanghuangporus lonicericola | reverse complement strand
AGAGAGCCCACATGGGGGCGTACGGTGTAACGCGGGGTGTCTCTTCGACGGCTGCATAACAATGAGTGTCATAGTAAGCGAGACTGAGCGCGAGACCGTGGTGGTGGTTGCAAGTTAGCTAGTCAAGTCGGAGACTACTTACTATGAATTAAAGGATTCGTTCATCTGAGGGACTTGAACCAAACCAATTACCAGCGCCTGATTTAGTTCATCATGGCAAATCCGATTTGTCTTCAGCGCCAGTACTCGCATTGCAACGTCGGACGAGTCGAGCCACACAACGTGAAACATAATGAACAGGGGGACGAGGTTTGAGGCGTGATACGCAAAAGAAATTGTGAGTGTGCGGTGAGGAGTCACGGACGAGGTAAGGTATGAGACAGCGTGGTATCAACGAAGTTCCATGGTAGCACGACCGATCAGAAAGGTAATGAGGAGACATGTTGAAGTTGAGAACGAGACGAGATATAGCGATGAGGCAGGACGAGATGAGGTAGACGTACGAGCACTAATGCCAAAGGCCATCATTCTCGCGCGTAAGTACCCTCACAAAGGCGTTTTGAGACCCTGCGTAACGACAGCAGTCAATTCGACGATCCAAGCACATAGATTGTGGCAATAGACTGTACGTACCACTCAGAGATGCGCCCAATCGTACCACCAGAGCAGCTCTGGCTTGTGGTCCCCGAAAGTCATGGCCTCCTGGATGATCTCAATGACGTACGGGACACCCCCCACTTCCTCCATTTCGTCGGTCCTCTCGCCAACGTTGTAGTTGTTGTAGAGCGCGAACATAGACTTCCATTCGTACGTGAAAGGTGTCACCCGTTCGAGCTTTACACCTGTCTTTTCCCGTAGGTCCCGTAAAACGAGAAGGCGAGCAAGGCTTTTGAGGGCGCTGACAAGCTCCTTGTTCGTCTTCTGCTCCTCGGTGAGTTCGCCGTACTTGATCAAGGTCGTCCCGGCCAGCCGCGTCATCCACTCGTCTCCGGTCACGTCCAACTCGATATTGTGAAACTTCGCATACTCCCAGAAGTACTCGAGGGTGTGGGCCCAGCCGTACGCTAGCCGGGGCGGATTGCCACCGTTGCAGGCGGCCATACTTCTCGGTATCGTCTTACGCGGGCCGAAGATTGCGCTCAGCCTCCTCCATTTCTGTGGACGACGTCAGACGTGACCCCTCAAAGACGTCGAATGATGCATACCGCTTCCTGCGCCGCCTTGGCGCGATCTGTGCACTTGACAGTGACACCGTCGGTATCAAACTGCGTCCTCCCCTTCTCGTCGCGGTCGAACTCGAAGAGGTACTGATCCTCGGGGTGATTCCTTCGGATGAAGTCTTGATACATGGGCACAGTGGATACAGTGGACTGGGTGAGGGAATATGTGTTGGTAAGTTCGGATGATGGTGTTTGGTGGTCAGGCTGTGGCTGTGAAGGTTGAACATTGTGCTAAAGCCGTAAGCGAGGACGCGCGCTCGGGGGCTCAGAGCCAGAGGGCTTTGCCAGCAATGAGGGACAGGTAAGAAACTGAGGACACGGGAGTAAGATATTGAGCGCGTTTGGTTTGCCTCACGTCCATCACAACCCGTCAATACTGGCCTGCGGCCCGAAAACTCCCTGAAGTATGGCCTCCGCCCGCCTACGGAACTCCCTGAGGTTCCTGCCACGCTTGTCGCCAGCCTCACTCCTGAACTTATCCAGACGAGTCTGGCGAAGCTCGTCCTCCTAGGGCAACTTCGTCAGCCATCGTAGACATGCGAAGGAGAGACAGCAAGTGCGCATCGTTCGCGGGAATCCGTCATAATTTGAGACCTTTCTCTCCTGCCAATGTTCGCCTTGCTCAATGCGGACGTCAGCGTATCAAACACGTCCGAGGTCTGCGAAAGGAGCTGTTGCGCCTTCGCCTTGCGGTAGTATCTATCGTCGATACACCACTTGTCACAAACCAGGTCGAACATGACGAGCCGTCAGTGTGCGCACCCTTTGGCCTAGTCGGTGTTGTACTTGACAGCACTGTTTGCATCGTCACGAGCCTTCTCTGCATCTTGACTTTGCCCGGGAAGGAGATACGACGTAGCATACAGCGAACATGCTCTTGATCTTCCGCTCCTCCGCGTCCGAGGGCTCCTGCGCCCAAGAATCCTTGACAGCTTGGTCCCAGTTCATGCTGGCGAAGGCTTTGTTGCCGCGCTCTTTAGCTTATTCTGCGCTGCGGATGTCTTTGGCGACCCCGGCGACATTCTGGAGGTGGACGCCATTAGCGACTTCCTCCTCCTCTTCCCTATGAATGCGGACGTGAAGAGATGGAAGTAATGTCTAGCCAGGACTGCTTACGCTGTTCCAAGTCTCCAGGTAAACGGGCGAGGCAGCGAGTCAAGCAATGGCTTCAGAGCGGCGGTATGTTCCTGGAGCTTCCGAGCAACCATGAGGACTGATGCCGGAAAAGTAGAATAGGCAATGCAATACCCTTCTTGATCGCACGGTGACGTGGTATACATTAGCGGAAAATTGACTAGGTCAAGGAAGTCGTACGTGAGCAAGAACTCAGACGACGGCAACTGCGGCTGGCCGCTGCCATCCGCGGCTAAGTATGAGTCCTGTTCATCATCTACATCATCAATAAACTTAACGCGACCCGCGACGCCTGGTAGAACCGGAGCAAGTACGCACAAACAAATACCTGGAACGTCGATTGACTTCCAAGGGACTCGCTGTCCGACACCCGGCCAGCGTCCTAGTAGCCTGGCCGGGTAGCATAGTCAACGTTGTCAAGGTCGACTTGCCGCGAGCTCTTCGCGCTCGCGACGGCATTCACCAGCTCCTAGCAGACAATCGTAAGTCACCCTCCCAACAACCCGAGAACCTGAAGACGGTATACCACGCACCTCTTCTCCACGCTCGTAAGCTCCGATAATCTCCTGTCCCGAGACATGATCCCTGTAAGCATCGCTCTTGTCCCTGACCACCAGTGCATCAATCTCTTGCAAAGTCGCCTCCCGTCTGTGGTCGCGCCGTGTCGCGATCCGGACCCGGACATCCTTGAACTTCGGTTTCTTCATCACACTGTCCGCCCACTTCTTCTTCACAGGCGATGAGTATGAGTTATTCATCACACGGCCCGTACGACGTGAGGAGACTTATGTACCTTCGACGACAACGCGTGGTACTCGTCTGCAGCCAGTGACTGGCTTCAGTACACATATTCTCCTGGGCGCAACCCCACAAAGACGGCCTGCACGTCGCCCTTCCATGGCAGAACGCCGTTGGAGCGGATCAGCAGCCCCGGAGTTCCCGCAGTACGGGGCAGGAACAGATTCATCTTCAGTCCCGGGAAACGGAAGTTACGACCAGCTGCCTGTGTGCACATGCGCATGAGGCTGCCGCCGTATATGCTGCCCATCTTCCAGTTGACATACACGTTCGAGAGTGCGGGGTCGGAGAGCGCCACATCGTACGGTGCAATCCCTGCGAGGCGGGCGCGTCTCACAGTAGCGGCGAGACCTGAGATGGGAGCAGCAATCAACTGCAGCGCAAGCCGAGATAGTCCTACTTGAGATGTGGAGCTCTATTGAGATAAGTCCTTGAGCGATGAGTCCAGCGGTAGATACGATAGAGTACTGCACCTGAGAGGCTTGGCCAAGGCGAGCCTCGCGCTCGTTCACGGTGGAGGGATCGTGGTATGATAGCTCTCGAGATGCCGACCGCAGCAGGAGCGCCGTATCATCTCGGGCTGGTCCTCAAGATCGTCATTTGCAGGGCTGGATGACCTCGAGGTCGAAGGCAAGGACGAGAGCGAAGACATGTCCCATTCATCGTCGAAATCGTACTGTGTGTTTGAAGGACCTGCAACCGGGTCATTTTCAACGGCGTCCAGACCCGCCTCAGGCCGGTCGTTCTCGAGGTCGTCCTGTGTATTTGTAGCACCCTCTACCAGGCCATTCTGGAAAGTGTCGATGTCAGGCGGGGTGTTCTGGGACCTGCTACCGGGTCGTCCTCGACAACAGGAGCTGGTGGCAACTCGACCTGGTGTGCGCGATGAGCCCAACGCTTCGCATGGTTGAACCGCGGAATCACCACCTCTGGGACCAGTCTTGGCTTCTTTCGCGGGCTATCGCCATGTCCCCACAGGCGCGAAGACGAAGAGGGCTCGTACTCAGGAAAGTATCGGCCCGTGCCGGCTGCAGGTGAGCTCGTGCGCTTCTTGGGCCCTAACTTCTCAGGGGACCGCGGCGGGCTCTTGATGGCCTGCAATTGCTGGGGCGGGGATTGATTAGGGCGAGTATCGTTGCTCTGCTAGACGGAAGTGCAATTGCTTCCTTAGTAGTCCATCACACCGTGGGCGCTGAACAAGTGACCTACGCTGGCTGCGCGACGCGGTGGACTTCCTGAAGCCTTGACTGCTGCTTCCTCGAGCTCTTCGTCGTCGTCAATGATGTATGGGTCGTTAGAGCTCCCCGCAACGGATGGAGGCGGCGAGTCTGGTCGTTTGACGATGGAACTAGCTCTTGATTCAGAAGTTTGTGGCTGTCATTATGGATAGATTGGCATCTAAATGTATGAACGCGGAACGTGTGCTGCAGTACATACCTGAGCTGGCGGCGCAGCTGCCCTGGTCTGAGACTGGGGATGTTGTTTCACATCAGCGATCTCTGCCTTGAGGGCAGCGAGCTGTCCCGCTTGCTCTCTTCGCCAGATCCTTGTAAAACTGCAGCTAGTTCAACGTTCAACCCTACGCAACTACTTCCCAGCCTCAGAGAAGATACTTAATCAAGCTTGTAGGTGGAGCAGATCGTGGTTAGAAGGCAACAGACGGCACCTCCTAAATTGTATTCGTGGGAAACTGGTCGATATTGCGCGCTTGCGGCTACGAAACCACGTTGTTCAAATCCAAGGTTGGACTGTCACCTGTGGCTATTCGTCTTCCTTCTGTCGACCCCGACCGCAATGGAGAATGGCTCCGAGTCCCATGCTGAAAGGTACCCGGAAGACGAGTACTTGTTTGAGATCGACGATAATCCCGACCCCTCGGTAGACTCGGGGCTGCCTTGGAGCTTCACCGAACGAGCGCAACGAGCGCAGGCGGCGGTTCGTGCTACTCTGCAGTCCTTTCTACTCACTCACTGATATTTGTTACAGAAGTGGGACAGGCTCTACAAGCTATTCCACCCGCGACCTGTGATCAAAAAAGAAGAAACCGGTCCTCGTTGCCTCGTGAATGGACCACTTCTCGCCTACGGTTGGGCATTCTCGAAGCGCGACCTCCTCAAGTACGCAGAATTCCACAATATAAAGATGCCGCTTCAAGAGTATCTCTCCGGGAAGCTAGGGAAAGCTTATGTGAAGTACGGGGCGCTGTCGGAGACCGATGCACAGGACAAGGAGCTCCTCTACTACCTCGATAAGTGCGCTTCGCTGGCGGTCAGGAAGCACCTCGAGCATGAAGCTCGTGTCAAGTTGACGTATGTTGTGCCCTTCAGCAAGATTCACGACGCGCTTTTTGCGTTATACACGAACATCGAGGCAATCGAACGGATGAAAGAGATCCACAGGACTGTCGGACTGGATGATGTCAGGGACTTCATCGAGCTCGCGATAGAGGATGCCGGGGTTCAGTCAGAGCTACTTTGGTGGTATGACCGGGCGGAACTTCGAGGAGTGGTGCGTCTACTTTGATTGTATGTCCATTCTTTCCGCTCATGTGGCTATCCAGGGCCTCAATTACCCTTGCTGAGTCCTCCTCTATCATCGACCGGCTTCGTGTCTCCTTTCACCTCTCATGTGCCTTAATTGACTCTCCCCGTATGTTGCCGACTTACTCTCTGTCACTATTAGACACTGTGATCGTCGCATGGATTCTGTACACGGATAGGAAATCCCTTGGATTGCTCTTATTTCTCCGATCAAGTTCCTTGTACCGATATATTGAGGTTCCCTACAGTAACCAGGTCTTACTATAATATGTTCTATCTTTAATTCGCTTGTATGCATGATGGCTGGTGGCGGCTGCATCGACTTGCTCTGTATGTTGCCCTCACGCAGACCACCACAAGATGGAGCCGTCGCTCCAGCGAGAAGCTGTTCAAGACCTTTCCAAAGATGAAGGCGAGCGGAGGGTTCGGCTGTGAACACGTCTCCAACCGCTGGTAAACGCGTCTCGTCACACTCGTACGCGTCTCGTCACACCGCGTCGCGGTCAAGGCGACTCCTCCTGAACTGTGCCATCTGGCCGGGCTTCTTGACCTCCGCCCGCGATACAATCCGTTCTCGAGTTGTACTATGGTTTCTCTGAAGCCTGTATACTTGTATCTCACTTGTATGACCCTCTTAATAACGACATACTCCAGGTGTTCAGATGACAGGCAGTGACATGAATCAGAGAACGCCAACAGCGGATACAGGACAACGCAGCAGCCAGGCGGCCGTAACCGCCGGACAATGTGAGGCATGGCGCACAAAGAGGATGAAATCTGAGATGAGGACACACAAAAGAAATCACGGGTATGTGGCGGGAAGACGAGAAAAGGTATGAAACAGCGTGGTATCAACGAGACAACAAGTTCCGGGGTAGGAGAAGGGTAACGATGGCAGCGTTATAAGAACGAGAAGGAACGAGATATAGCATGTAGGAACTGGACGAGATGAGGAAGACGTACGGCCGCGAAGGCGGGAGGCGACGACACGCCATGTCCTCCTTACAGGGGTGTGTTCAGATTCTGCGTAACGACACCGATTAATGGGACGATCCGGTCACCTCGTAGTGATTGATGTACGTACCAGCGTGATATGCTTCCAGTCATACCACCAAAGCAGCTCTGGCTTGTAGTCCCCGAAAGTCATGGCTTCCTGGACAATGGCCGCGACATGGTCGACTCCCCCGACTTCGTTCATTTCATAGGTCCTCTCGACGAAGTTGTAGTTGTTGTAGAGCGCAAACATGCGCGGCCACTCGTACGCAAAAGGAGTGACCCTTTCGAGCTCGATGCCCGCCCGTTCCGACAAGTGGTCTAGGACATAGAGGCGGGCCAGTGATTTGAGCGTGCTGATGAGCTCCTCATTCGCCTTGTGCTCCTCAGTGAGTTCGCCGTACTTGATCAAGGTCGTCCCAGCAAGCTTCGTCAGCCACTTGTCGTCAGAGACGTCCATCTCGACATTGTTGTGCGTCGCATAGTCCCAGATGAATTCTGGCTTGTAGACCCAACCGTACGCCAACCGGTGCGGGTTGGCTCCTCTGATGCCCATCATGCTTTTCGGCAACAGCTTACGTGGGCCGAAAATTGCGCTCAGCCTCTTCCATTTCTTTAAACAGCGTCAGACGTAGTCGTTCCCAGACGAGGTTAATACATACAGCTTCCTGCGCCGCCTTACAGCGATCTGTGAACTTGATGCTAACGCCGTCGGTATCAAAGCGCGTCCTCCCCTTCTCATCGACGTCGAACTCAAAGATGTACTCATCATCGGGGTGATACCTTGGGACGATGTCAGGATACATAGTGGAGTGAGTGAGTGAGCGACGCAAGGAGTCGGGCGGTGGTGGAGGTGTTGGTCAGGGTGGCGGTGAAGTTGAACGCTACTGGCGCTGAATGAGAGGGCGAAGCCATGCGTCCGTAGGCGCCGCACCGCCATCTCGCCAACCTCGCTTGCCATCCTCCCATCTCTCCCAAGTCTGCGTCCTTGGGATGCCCGCCAACATCCCTGTCGAAGTCTTTGAGCATGTTATAGATATGCTATGGGACGACAAGGACACACTGCGAGCGTGTGCCCTTACTTGCCGTGCTTGGGTTCCGCGATCCCGCCTCTACCTCTTTCGCTCGATCACGCTCCGCGAAAGACCGACCCTCTACGCTTTGGCTGCTATTTTGGACACAGAACGGTCCATAGAACACCTGGTCCGGAAAGTGGGAATAACGCTGGAGTCGCACATGTTCTTACTTGACTCCTTCTTCGCGGTACTTACTGGGACACAGACTTCCACGATTACAGGAGCTCTCCTTTACCGGCACTGGTATTTTCGCCGGTCACTTTCACCCGCAATTTACACGACGTACTTGCTTACATGCCTCTCTTCTGGCTTCCATTGCCTCCCTCAGTCTACACCGTGTGGCCTTGAACTCATTCAATGATCTTGCAAGGCTAAGTACTAGGCACGCTTACGCACCTGACGCATCTCACCCTTCACTCCATCACATGGCTATCCTATGGCACATACTCCTCCCAGCTTATTATGCCTCATGGCTTGAAGCTCGAGACGCTCTGCGTATGTGCGCTCTAAGGGGATGCGATCATTGCCGCTGATATCTCTCCCATAGATGAAGAACACCTTTGGCCCCGCCCTGTGCGTGCGTACGATGCTGCGTGCGTCGGATCCTGCCATATTGAAGGAGCTCGCCGTGGACGCTTGCTGTGCGATACAATTCATACCTTGTGAGTGTCGGTTCTCGCTGTGCGGCCAATTACTGACACGCGCAGCCGTGGAGTGGATCTCCGTGGATCTGCACGGGTTCTCCGCCCTCGAAAAGCTGTCAATGTACATGCAACAATTCCCGTCCCGTTCTGCGGACCTGGAATCCGTCGTGGTCATTCTCTCGAGTGTAACATCCTCTTCTCTGCGGCGCGTCCACCTCGACTTCATCAACACACAGCCCGTACAATACGAGCTTACTTGGTTGCTGATTATGGTATCAGAGGGCCTGCGTGCCGCGTTTTCCCGGAAAGAATATGCGAAACTGGAGAAAGTTTGCTTGCGGGTGACGGAGCGCAACCAGGTGCTCGCGACCGCCTTTGGTTCCTGCCTTCCGCAGCTCTGTGAGAGAGGTGTCCTGACGTTGGAGGTCTGTGAATCGCGTTTCGTTTTTGATGTATGCATGTCTGACTTTAGCCCAAGGCGAAAGCGACACAGGAAAACTGCGGTATGTCAAGGAATGTGTCCGGCCCGATGCCATCAATGGTCACCTCGCAATCCCTGCGTAATCCGCATTGTTGTGACGAAGATCGGCCCCTCGATGTCAATATCGCCAGCAGTCGACACCCAAGCGACTCGCGTAGTTTCGATCCATTCATCAGCGACATCATGCCACGGTCGTCTCGCATATCATTGTCTAAGTCCGACCGCGACTGTTCACGTCGACCGCAAGCTACTCCTAACAGCTCTCGCCCACTCTCTCACCTTTCCAACGACTTCCCAGACTTCCTCTCCCCTTCCCTCTATCTCTCCATATATCGAACACCTCCTCATGGCCGCACCACGCGCCTCTTCTCGGGTCCTGCAACGCCGGAAACGCGGCGTCACTGCGTTCGTCCGAGGACGTAGCCGAAACGGGCCACATCCTGGACACACTCTTGCGTGCAGTGGGCTGCGGGGAACGCGCCGTCTGCCGCGCAGCAAGGTATCGCGCGCGCCCGAGGTTAAGAGACATCAGCATCCAGGGGTTCTCTGCCGCTGGCTCGCGTCCGAGGACGCTCCGACGCTGCGCACCTCCATTCTCATCCTGTCGCCTCAGCAAACGAGATGCCGGCCCGCCATCACAACTGCATAAGTTCCGTAATCCTTGCGGCGGTCTCAGGCAGGCTAATTGCCTCTCAGTGTACTGTCATCCTGCTCGGCTCGGCTCGGGCAAGGCATCTCGAAGGCCCAACGCGTTGCGGTGCATGCTGCGAATGGCCGCTCTTCCAAGACACGCAATCCATGGTCCTCCCGTCCTTCCTCCGCAGGCGTCTGTGTCCCCGGTTGACAGATGCGCCGCAAGAACCACCCAATTTGTGGTTGCGTCTCTCCACCCGCACGGCGAGCGACACGCGCGTCCCACCGGCACCCCATGTCTGCGGGTCTTCTAGTCGGGGATCGTCGCCTTCTGCGCAGTCCACACCTGCCTCAGCATCCGGTGTCCTCGGTCCCGCGCGTCTTCCGCACGCCCCTCCCGGCCCCGAACGCCCGCCGCCGTCTTCTCGTGCTCGCATGCGGACTCCGTAGCCCGGGGTCTCATGAAGGCCCGAGGCTGTGCACTTGTATGATCCTGTGTGACCACACGGGCTCCCATGAAGCAGGAACGAGCGTCGAGGATCCGCCCGGCCGGGGACGCACGACCATATGCATCGCCAGCACACCTCTGTGGGATCCGCCGGGGGCATCTGATTCTCGTTATGCGCCCGTTGGGCTGCTGCTCGGCGGGCTCAGGGGAGCGTGTGGGTGGGAGCGGCGGCAGCGGCGGCGGCGGGACATCCGTTCACGCGTTCCGCGAGGCTTTGGCAAGGCGTCCCGTTCGCAGCTTCTCAGCAGTTGAGATGATGGATCTGTGCGGCGCGAGCACACGGCACAGCCGCGGCTGATACGCAACGCATAAGGTCCTGCCGCTGCGAGATTGCAGCGAGCAGATGGAATGATTGCGTGTGGGCAAACGAGGGTGATTGGGTGATGGATCCACCACTCTAGACGCCGCTGGGAGTTGTTTGGGACACTTCGGAGCCATTCCTGGGGCGTCCGGCGTGGTTAGTTGGCAGGATGNGGGAGTTGTTTGGGACACTTCGGAGCCATTCCTGGGGCGTCCGGCGTGGTTAGTTGGCAGGATGTGGGCAGAGTGCGATCCGCGCCCGGAGCGCTGTACGGGAAGACGCTGTCGGACGCTGTTTGACAAGTGACGTGCGCGGGTTTGTGGTTTCATCTGCTGGTGTACTTGTACTCCCTTCCCGTCCAAGGACCCTTGCGTATCATGCGGGCACTCAGAGTCAGAAGGTTTCCGCGCAAATGGAGATTACATTGTTCGGCCTACGTATCTGCGTACTTGTGTTGTATTATTTTACATTGCTTGGACTGCGGCATACGTTCGTCTAAGTAACTCGATGCATGTGCTTGTGATGAAACGGATATTGATGATGAGGGAGAGACGAGAGACTAGAGAGTAGGAATAGAGGAGAGACGAGAGACGAGAGAGAAGAGAGTATGAGTGTGGATGGAACTATGTACGGAGAGATTCGAACTCGGAAGCTACAGGATACAGCGCGTTGCAGAGCTACGACACAAGAACAAAAGCGATTTCTGAGCCACGAGATGCGGGAGGATGAAGGTCGAAGGTGGAAAGATTAAGGGGCGATGGTGCAGACAAGAGACGACATCAAAACTGGATGGAGCAGTAATTACGAATATAAAGCACCGCCAGCGCAAGAGGCAAGAGCGTATGCAAGAGCGACTAAACCCCTGTCCAAGGTGTCCAGGTCCAGGGCGCGCGGCCCACAAGCGACAAGCGACAAGCAAACAGCATTTCACCGTGCGACAGACATCTTCACCGTCACTGGCTCGACGGGGGCATGTTTCCTAAACGCACACCACAAGCAAGTCAGCAACCGACCGGTCCGGAGACGCATCGACAACAACACTCACCAAACATCGAGTACTGGTCCTGCACATACATGCTCCCATGCGGATGGTGCGGATGCGCGTGCGCCGAGTGGTCGCCCGCCGCATGCGCATGCGCATGCCCCGCCTGCCCCATCTCGCCCATGACCGGCACCCCATACGTCGTCTCCATCTGGCCCAGCGCCGAGTAGTCGTTCCAGAACGCCGGGAACCGCTGCCCGTGCCCGTGCCCGTGCCCGCCGCTCCCCCGCTCCGCGCTCCGGCCCAGGCCAGCAGAGTCCACGAGGCCCGTGCTGTACTGCTGCGGGAGCACCGACGTCGACAGGCTCCCGCCCCCGTAGCTCGACAGGCTCGACTCCGCGGAAGGCGTCGGCCACCGGTCGTAGTTCGACTGCAGGTACCCCGACGACGAGCTCCCCTGCGACATCGCGTCCATGCTCAGCGCGTAGCTGTGTTGCTGCTGCTGCTGCTGTTGCTGGCTCGGCGTAGGGCTCGCCTGCGTCTGCGGGACGACCGGGGCGTAACTCTGCTGTTGCTGTTGCTGTTGCGGCGGCGGCTGGCGATACACGGGCTGCGAGTCCGATGCGACCATCCGCGTCCGGTTTGCGACAGTCACGTCTGGCACATCCACGTCCACGTCCCCGTCCCCGTCCAGATCCTCCCGGTCGGCAGGGTCCTCCGCAGCGCGCTTGTTCCTGGGCTCCGACCCCGCGCTGCGCAGCGCAGAGACTTCCGACGGCGCCCGCTCCAGCTGGGCCTTCGCGCCCGTCAGGAGCTCCAGGGCGCGCCAGGCGCTCGGCCAGACGACGCTCATGCGCTTCAGGACGTCCATGACCTTCTCGAGGCCCCTCTGTGCCTGCGGGTCGTCCGAGTACGTGCGGACTGGAACGAAAGCAAGAAAGAAAGAAGGAAGACTCGTGAGACACCGCCCATCTGAACTCTGATAACGCATTCCGGGAACTTACGGGTCGCGACGTGCATGATGGCAGCGGTGAAGACGTAGTAGCACAAGAACACCGACGCGCGGCTGATGCAGAAGTGCTCGCAGTACACGGACACTGCGCGTGTCGTCAGTAAATGTGAAAGATCCAAGGACATGTCGGGACGTGCGCACCGATAGACGTGATATGGTTCGCGGCCTGCACGCACATGTCGTAGTGTTGACGTGATTTGGCACGAATCTCCGCGTCCTTCGCAGACGAAGCACTCGGCGATTGCCTGCAAAACCGAAACCCGTCAGCCGTGCGTCTGGCAAATCCTCTCTGCCACACAGGACAGGTAACGAACGACCACTTACGTCTTGCTAGAGTCCGGGATGTGGCGGATGCTGGCATGGCGATCAGGAATCAGGGCGGAGAAGCAGCCAAGAGTTGAAAGGAGGTACTTACAACGGCCGGTGCAGGAGAAGCACGGTGCACCAGTACTGCATGTGCAGCGTCAAGATGTGCGGTGGCGGGGGCGGGTTCTTGGGCGACGCAGGGTCGTAACGCAACGGCTCGGGCAGCTCGAGCAGCCACTTCGTGAGCTGGCTGTCCAGCCGCGCAAGCTCGCCAGGACGGTTCGGCGAGGGCCGGATGGAGTAGATGGCCTGGCAGATCTCGCTGATGACGATAGCTAGGGCCATAATCAGCACACGTTCCTCACAAAGTCCGTGCACAAGAAAAACACCCACAGAGCTTCGCCGACTCGTTGAAGCACGAAAGCACACGCCCCGGGACGGGCGCATACTCCGGCAAGCTCCCCTCCGTCGCGTCCACGCTCGGCGCCGCATGCGGCATCCACATCTCCCCGTCCTCGCCCTGCTCCACCGCCGGCAGCTCCGTGTCAAAGTCGCGCTCGCAGATCGCGACCGGCCGCCCAATATACGTGCACACATACTTGTCCATCACCACGCACCCGTACCAGATCCGCCGCCGCTCCTGCAGCTCCGCCTTGCTGAACAGCGAGCGCCCGACGGACGTCCACTTCTCCGCGCTCTTGTGCAGCCCCAGGTCCTGCGCCATGCGCACCGCCATCCCGATGTAGAGCCACGCCTGCGCCATCGCCCCGATCCCGATCTCGCGGTACCCGAGGAGGAGGAGCGACTGGCAGGTGCTCGGCCGGCTCTGCGCGTATGTGCGGTCGAGGATGACCTTGGCGTCCTCCATGTAGTCGTCGCCGGCCGTCCACATCGTGCCGTCTTCTGGCGGCGGGACGTCGGCGGTGCTGGACGAGTACCGGGCAGCGAGGGAGAACATGGCGAGCAAAAGGAGCGTGGGCACGCGTCGTCTTCTTGGACCGAGGGGCGAGGATGAGGAGATGGGCGAGGCGGCGTCCGAGTAGCCAGACTCTCCCGAGTACGGCGAGTCCGTAGACAGGTTGCTGTGCAAGTTCCCAGATCGTTATCCGATGTCGTGCGGTAAAAGTGAATATATGCACTCACCCTTTACGCCAGTCGTCCATGAAGCTCGGCTTGTGTACGATAGGAAGCACCGGATGCACGTACGTGAAGTAGAGCTCCAGGAGCAGCTCCTGGGTGCTAAGATCGGGCAATCGAGGGACGAACTCGTCGGACTGGCGGCGCTGACTGTTCCGGGCAGCCGGAGGCAGCGGAGGCCATACTCTCGCTTTCGGGAACCGCCTATATGCGCAAAAACACCTTCAATCAGCCTAGAAACCCCGGAAAAAAAGTGAGGAAGACGCACCAGATACCACCAGCGCCCCGGCCGTCCTGCCTCTCCTTCACACCCAGCAGATGCAGCCCACTCATCTTCCCATGGTACCGCACCTGCTCGTCCTCGTTGATGCTCAGCTGCCCGATGGCCACCGCAATCTCGTCCTCCCCGCTCTCCGTGGTCTCCTCCATGCTCTCGTCCACGTCCTGTCTGCGCTGCGGCGAGCGCGACGACGTCGACGAGGGCGACGGGTGTGCAAGATCGCCCAGTTCGATCGGCTCGTCCAGTCGCCGGCGCTGTCGTCTCGAGTCGCCGTCGCTCTTCCCCCGGCTCGCCGACTTGGACGTCGTAGACGGGCGCGACGCCGACGCGGGCTCGTCCTCGCCCTCGTCCGCTGCCGGCAAGCGCGACGCGACCTGGTCGTCCGGGAGCAGCGTGTTGCGCGCCGCCGCGACCGAGTTCAGCCGCTTGATCACCTGGTCCTGCCACTCGTTCGACGGGCTGTTTCAGGTTCCGGGTTCCGGCGGACGTGAGCTCAATCCACGCACTCTCGGACGGGTGAAACACACTTACTGCGTGGCGTGCACTGCATTGCTCTCGCCGTCGCGCTGTTCTGGGGGCGCGCGGGCGCGGCTGGTCGGGGCTTCTGCACCGCGGCTGCGGCCCTTGTATCCGTATGGCGAGTTGTCTACACGATTGATGATCTCCTTCGCGAGCGGGTCCTATGATAGTGCCATGAGCAAACTCTGCGCATGTATCGGGTGGGTGTATGTGCCGCATAAGTGCGTTTCGGTGAGTGTATGCGGGCGATCTCTGCATATGTACGCGTCCGAAGATAGCCCGAGCCTCGGGGGCGGTGCATAAACGGGTCCGACGAGGCAATTGCTGGTAGAACGCGTCATAGCGTGCTCCGTGTGACGCCAGTCGACCTACCTTGGAACCCACCAAACGAAGCAGCCAAAAAATCGCGACTCACCTCTGCGAGGTCCTCCAACACGCCCTTCGCCCGACTGTCCTTGCTGCTGAGCAAGATGCCGATGAGGGCCTCGGTCTGGTGCAGCCGCGCCTCAATCGCGTCGATGTAGCCTTTAGGCGGCCCGCGTTTACGTGATGGGCCGAGGAAGGTGCATTCTGATTCAAACGGGAGTCAATAACCGGGACGTCGCAACAAGACGTGTAAGAATGGAGACAAGGGGCGTACCGCGTGCGCAGGGTCGCGTCTCAAGTTACGCGCTGGACGTACAGACAGGGCGGATGCCGAGCCGAGGACAAGCGCGCACGCGAAAGGACAGACAGAAGACACTCACGGGTTCCGAGCATG
>WJSG01027919.1:0-29176 GCA_016618145.1 Sanghuangporus lonicericola | reverse complement strand
GCGGCACAGGGCATCTGATGCCTCTGAACGCTGCATCAGGACGCCAAGAGACAGCATGGTGCTGCGCGGCAGCCCACGATACCCAGGACAGGGTTCCAGGATGTCTGCGCAAAACACGCTGTGCGTCTGCCTGCCCGCCAAGATAATTCAGCTAATATTGTCTGCTGAGCGGCACAGGGCACCTGACACCTCTAAACGCTCCGTCAGAATGCCAAGAGACAGCACGGTGCTGTGCGGCAGCCCACGATACCCAGGACAGGGCTCCGGAACGTCTGCGCAAAACATGCCGCGCATCTGCCCACCTGCCAACATAATTCAACTAATTTCATCTGAGGAGCGCCACAGCACCCTGAGTGAAGTTCGAAGGTCTGTAATGTTATCATCCCTGGTACTACACATCACATATAAGTAGAGGGACTAGTAGGCCTGAAAGAGCCATATCATATTCGACTGGGCCATCTCTGACTCATCATGTACCAATCTCATGGTAAGCTGTGGGGATGCGTGTTTAACTTGGTGTCCACTTCAACCAAATGACTGATCATCTCACCGTTACTAACACGGCAAACACAATTGCCACGAGCGCGAAACATGATATCTTTGGTGTCGGCATGCATGTAGACTTCGATAGAGCGTGAACATGATGCCAACGCCCTAGGCCAGGAGTACGAACTTCTCCCCACGTACCTGATTGGCCTCTTCGGGAGTAAGCCCAGTTGTGGCGTCGTGGGTTGTACGTTGTTGATCTTGCGATACGAGGACCTCAGCTACGTTGTGCAGTTCAAAGCAATGATAGGACGCCTCACTGAGATCTTTCTTGTTCCACAGCAGGATTGCGTAGGGCGGCTCCCCAGACGGAGCAGTCGCAATGAGGAAACGACTCCGCGCGAGGTCATGGCACGCCTAAGTCATCATAGTACGCGTCAGCCTTGGTTAGTACCTGAGCGATGCCGCCGTCATGAGATCGCACATCCACGACGAGCACCTCGCTCTGATCTGCGCGTCTGATCAGTAGGGGGATTGGATTGACAGACGCACGCGCTCACCTTGATGATGTAGAGCTTGCACTTTGCGACCTGTAACAGCGTCCCAAATCATTACCTCCCCTGCCATCGTGCCGCCGACGATGGCTCCCGGACCGGCTTCTACGAGCTTGACAGATGCGGCACGACTGCCTGGAAGGCCATGTCCAAACGCACGCACGAGATGCCCTGTCTTCAAGGAGTACAGGTTGAAGCCAGTTGTCGGATCACAGGCGACCAAGTACTCTCCGTGCACACTGGCTTTGACCCTGTATTTCAAGATGGGATGACGCTGTAGGCACCTCGACCCAACAAAACTTTTAGAACTCACATGAGACTTCCATCCACGATCTCGCGCACGCATCTCCAAGAACTAGTATCGAAAATTCTGCAACGGTTGGATCGCGCGTTCATTCTGACCCATTGACCAGAGCAGCAGACTGACTCACCGAATGCCGTGCTCCAGGTATGCTACCACAAGCCGCGTCTTTCCTGCGGAATCGTCCCAGGAGAGTCCAGTAACGAGCACTTCCTCATATTGGTTGGATGGAGGTTCTTCCACCTCATGGTGAAGCGTCCAAGATCCTAGAGATGACTATGAATTCGACTCGGCTTTGCTCAATGGTCGTGTAGGCCCGCCGCTCACCGTCTGCGGTCCAGTCCCAAACGCGGACCTCTCGATGTGCGCCCGACGCTACACGTTGGCCCTTGATCACGAGACATTCGACAGCCTTTGAATGTAACACAAGGCCTCGCGCGGTGATAGCTGCCTGTGCGATACTCAGCGCAATGTGATGTTGACCATCGGCGGCTGACTTACGACGGAGAAAGACAATGAGACAACATAGCCATCCAACATACCACAGAGAATCCTGTCTTCTCCAGAGGGGAGCCAGGCAAGGCTGATGGCAGTGCTGTTGCCGTTGTATTCGTACAGAAGCTTGCCGCTTGATAATTCCCATACACATACACGGTTATCCAGGCCGGCCGACGCCAGGTAAGTAGCTCGAGGACTGATCGCAATGGCGGTGATAGCTGCAGAATGTCCACCTTGAAGTCGCCCGAGCTCCAGATATTCACGAGACATCGAACACGAGTACGGCGAGAGGTGGCGAAAAACCCAAGTAGACGACGGAGGTATAAGGACACCTTGCAAACGCGAAGTGAGTTGATTGAACATCCGCCGTTACATAATAAGCTCGATCCCCTTCGATCGTGATCTAAGATAGGCTATACAACGGGGACAGGCAAGACATCGCCTGATCCCTACTCTCCACGCGCAATTGTGGGACAACCCGACAAAGGAGCTTCCCAGTGCCAATCCATGCCATTGTAGAGCGGACAGGACTGGCCAGGCCATTCGCCCTTCGCCAAGCAGCGATGTAACAGGCACACGGCCCTGCGCCCCAGGTTGCGACGGCGACTGTCACAATTGTCCCACAAACCCACAAGATAGATATCAAGGCGAGAAGGACGCGTCGTCGCCTACTTGCGTCGCTAACGTCCGTCTATAACGAGCAGCGTCAGCCGCGGATCCGCAAAGCGATCATCAGCAGTAAGAGGGAACTCACGAATGAGCGCTGAACGAAGCCGGCGACTACCATTCTGACGTGGGTGCAACAGAGTCGGGCAGTCAAGGACGGCGACCAGGTGGCGGAGGTCGAGAGAGTGACGGAGACGAGTAAGACGCCACAACGGGAAATGATTGTTCCAGGCCCGCTGGCCACCGTAGCGAGGATCGCTGCGAAAACTGCCGCGACTATGGGCGGGCGACGAACGAAGATCTGCTCGATCTTGCGAACCTCAGCAATGAAGGCCTCCCCTACGAGGTGGACGAGCAGCGGATACAGGCTGCGTGCAACAAAACGCATGGATATGAAGGACTGGTCCTGAGGTGTATACCCAACGAAGGTGACAGGCGGCTCGACACGAGCAGCGTCAACGGAAGCTTGAGTGGAGTGAACACCGCCGTCTGGACCGGCAACGTCGGGAGCGCCTTGCCCCGCGGAGCAGCAGTAGGCAGAGGGAGCTTCTGGCACTCCGGCGGGGCTAGTTGCACCACCTGCGCCATAGATGGACTGGCTGAACGGGGAATTCTGCGATTGCTGAGTATCTTGAGGTGTGCCTTGAGGGTACGGGGTGGGAGTGGGAACAGTCGTCTGATTGTCGTAGTCGCATGTGGTGAGAGGGGCGAAGTCGGGCGATTTCAGAGGAGAAAGGGGCAACTGGGACGGAAGAAACGAACGAGAATCGGGAGAGGTTGGAGAGTCTGGAGCCCATGTCGCTTGAAGCGGTACCCACGAAGACGTTGGCCATGGAGTGTCCACACGCTGCGGGCGGCTGGCCGGGCTAGACGTGAGGTCTGCCATTGTAGAGCGAGTTGATGACGGCTGACGGTCGGCGAGCATCTGTGTCAGAGCTTGTATGTCGGCTAGGGGGAGAAATATGAGTGAGGAGCATGGGAACCGAGTCTGTGTCATACGCACAGTCCTTCTCTCGCCTTTCCTCCTCCCATTGCTGTGTCGCATCTTGGAGCTGCCACTCCAAGTTGACTGCGCTCACGGAAGCAGTTTCGAGAGACAGCGTGACAGAAGTAAGCTGCGAATCCAAGTTTTCGCAGCGTTCTTTCAGCACTAGTCTCTCGGACAACAAGGTCTCCTGCGAACGGGTTGATGAGACCATGTAGAGCTTCTAGACGTCACGAGCACTCACGTTCTCTTGCTCTAGGAAACGAACCTTGCCCGTGGTGGCTTCAAGCCGCGCTCGCGCTTGCCGGTCAGACTGCTCCAACTGCGAACGTAATTGCTCGTTCTCGGTCTGTGCGTCCTTGAGCATCTGTTGAATGTGGTCCTGACGCAACTATGGGCACACGGGAATTGATCAAGTAGTCAGAAGACTCACGACGTCGGCCTGCAAGACCGCAACCATGTTCTCGAACTGTTCCACTCTCCCGCGGTGCCCTTGAATCAAGTCTTCGTTCGTCTCAGACATGTGTTGCATATTCGATTCGTAACTCTCCACGCTCTCTTCAAGGCTGGTCTACAACGATGTCAGAGGCGGCACAGGTGGATGACAAAGACGGGACATACGATCCGTTCTCTACAACGACTCAGTTCTCCTGCAAAGGTACGGGTCGCCGCTTGTTCGGCGGCCAATTCTGCCTCAACAGAGGCCAACTTCTCTGTCGAGGCTTCAAGGTCCTGGAGTAACCGGAACTTTTCGCGTTCTATTTTGCGGAGATCGCAGACCAGGCACGCGTGGGTTTCTGTATTGACGAAGCTTGAGTCGTGATCGCAAGTGCAGCATTTCCCGTGTGCTAACGGGGTTTGCCTCAACATCAAGGTCAGATGTATCTTGAGCCGTTAGAACTCACTTTCGGCGACGACGTACTCGCCGAGCCGGACATCGGCAGCAGCTTCGATGGGGAGTGGCATCTAAGACATCCACAGCTTGAGCGACACTCGCTGTGACACAATGAGTTAACTTACAACGATCACTGTCCTTGTGGATGGATTGGACTCTGCCGCGGTTTGGGGTTCGGTAGATCTCGCCATGGCACAGAGGCAGGCGATCACAGCGAAAAGGGACCACGACACTTCGCACTAGCCATGAGGATGGCAGCACCCACGGACGAACTCCTTTGTGCTTGCATGGTGGCCAGTATCGGCGCTGTCGTGGTGGAAGCGAGCAGGCGGGAGAGGTCTCGAGCGACATCAGAGAGCATCAGAGCGAAGAGCGACGGAGACGGACACGAATGCGAAGGCAATCAATACAAATTTCTGGGAGTCATAACGTTCGATACAACATTGATTAAGCTAGTTTTCCTGATTACATTGACACTCTAACCGCCTGTACGGCCGGACCGGACCGGCGGGAGAGTCCGCCACCCGCGCGACAAAGGACAAAGACAGGAACTGCAGAACCTAGAACTTGCACTCAGAACGAGCAGAATGGGAGAGGTACGAGTAGCAAACTCACTTCGTGACATCTAGATGACCAGCGGGATGTCGAGAGGGATATTGTTCTGGATGGCGGCCTCCACGGTCGGAACGACCTCGAGGAGGTACCTATTCAAATGAGACACGATGGTTTTCAGCAAAAGGATAAACAACTTACTTGCGCACGGCCTCACGAGCGAGCTCAGCATACTTGCCCACGTTGACAACAAACTTCATGCTACCGCCGCGCATGACGAGGAGGTCGCCCTTCCAGTTGAGACCGGGCACAATGCGTTTGAGGGCGCGGTTTATGGTCATGTTAGGACGGTACTGCGCGGCGATGAGGAAGCGATGCTCGATGCCCATGCCATCATAACAGATGACCCAAGTCTCGTGAAGTTCGATGCCTGCGCCGAGGACGGCCTCGAACGATGGGAAGCGAGGGACTGCGAGGCTGTCTCGGCGAGGATCGAGGGAGGTGGGAACGCCAATCTTCGTACCCCGATGGCCAAAGCGAGAGTAGTGAACGCCTTTCACGTTAATGGTGACAGGCTACAACAAAGGGACAGTCAGTGAGCGACTCAATACGGAACGAGATGATGCAGGTCGACAATGATACACACCTCTTTGCACTTAACAGGGACGCGGTGCGAAGACATGGTCGTCGAGGTTGAGGAAAGACGCGCGAAGGCAGGAGTGCGAGAGAGGAAGAGGAGCAAGAGGCTCGTGATGAAGAGGGCGGACGGGAGGAAGGTTTATATACTGCCTTTGTCCTCCCTGCTCGCATGGTCTGCGGCCCACACGTGGAAGTCTGCCTTGCGTACGACTAGTCAGCGGTGCATGTCGAGCTGGAAACAGTCCAAGAAACAAACCGCATGGCATCTGAGTGAGCAGTCAATGGCGTGGGTGAACTAGAAGCTCCGACGGAGGTCATGTAGCAGCTGCTCTTGACGAAAGTGAGAAGGCGAGACGCGTTCGCGAAAGTAGCGAACAGCAGTCACGTGATGGCGATCGCTCGTATCTGAGATCGCGTTTCTGAAGAGACGGCTGCCCCATGCAAGCTACCGTCATCTAATTTCTGGGGCCATGCTCTCTGCTTGTCGTCTGCACCTCTTCCGTGCTATGCAGTAACTCACCAGCTCGTGTACGGATGCGAAAGTGCTCCTCACTTCAACGTCTTGCTTGCAGTAGTTGTCGCCCACATCCCCCTTATCCCCCTCTGGATTGGAGGTTATCCGCCCACAGTATCGGATCCGACGATGGATTGAGACTGGAGAATAGGCGGCACATCTACATTGGCAGGCGAGGAGTTGGATTTGAGGTCAAGTGAAGCCGGAAGAGAGTGCCAGTCATCGTCCTGTACACGGGTAAGTTCAGCATCGAGTCAGCGTTCTTCGGGTTTGCCGGCATGCTGGCAGTGAACTCGGTCCACGTATCGGAATGTTCGGTATGCTCTGCATTGCAGGGTCCTGTGTGGCAGCAGTGAGCATCGTCGTCTCGCCACGGGACCATAGTGGCTAGAACGCCTTCGATCACTCGACGCACCTATCATCCTATTCCAGAGCGATGTTCGTCGCGACTACTACGGCTTCGACGAGAAAGAGTCGTCCCGTCTCTTTTGCCTACACCTCGCTCCGAAGATTTCTCACCAATGCCATTCGCCCCGGCATTATCTCAACTATCATCGCCAATATCGCTAAATACTCCTCGCTCACCACTTTCGTATTCCCCATCAACGGTACCACATTGCTTGTCAGTACGCTTTGTTTCTCCCGCTCGCTCTACAGCGCTAACATGCCAACGTCCACTCCAGACAGTGCATTTCGGGAACGTCTGAGCGACCGGAAACTTCGTTCGGCGGGCAGTACCTACGCCGCATCCCTGCACCGGACGAATGACGTTTTACCTGTGCGCGGTAGACATCCTAGTGATTGGTGGCCCGCCCGCCCGCGCCGACCGAACGAACGGGGCGAGCAGCGCGTCTAGTCCCATTCGTTTCGTCGGCACATACGCTATGTGAGCCCGATCTGCGTGACGTCGAAGTTGCTTGACATCGTGCGCCGCGAGACGCTGCGTACACGTATGACTGGCGGTTCCACCGGACTGCTAATTTTGCGGTGACTCCATTGGCCGCGTGGCAAGCGGCTGGCGGGGACATGTCGCAGGGAGCGTTGGGCAGGGCGCGCAGAAGGCGGAGTGCGTTACGGGCAGTGGCCTCGGCGGTTGCTGACAGTACAGTTGTTTTAGATACACACTTGGTCGACCCGCTGTCCGTCGGACGGAACCTCCCGGCGATCTGGCGTTCTGGAGCATCTGCAGCACGGACCCTGCGCCTCCAGGTCAGGCGCGCCGTCCCTCACGTCGGCTCCTACTTGCCAGGCGGCGCGCGTCCTCCGCTCCAGTCTCTGCCTCTCACCCGTCGATCTCAAGCTGGATCCAAGCGGGCGATCGGCCCTCATATCACCTGGTAAGTCATGGACGTCATTGCACTCTTACGTTATTCAATATGTCTGTCTCGCAACTCTGTTCTTCATACATCCGCAGTGCTCAGCTGCCAATACTCCAGCGAGAAATTTTCATCGACCGTAGCGTCTGGCTGTCGCCATACCTCCTTCCTGCTTCCAGAACTGCATGGTCGGTACGTTCTTGCATCTCCAATGACTGCCCTTTTTTTGAAAGCTCTTGTCAGCACCGTATGTCCGCCCTTGTTAGCTGCATCGCCGTCCTGCGCTAAGGCTCGCTCGTATCATACAGTACAATGCTCGATACACTGCACCTGCGATAAGTTGCACCTACAGAATCGCTTGGTCTAGGGACTCGGGATTACCTCGATGAGCATGCTTCCAACTCTGGACACCACCGGTAATCGTACATGTTTGCTCCACTGTCTACGCTTCTCGAGAGTCGTTCTTCTCCAGGGCCATCGGCGCGGACTCTCACCTACCGATCCTCGCAGAACCGCTTTCACGTTCAGTTCGGAGCTGGTACTCCAGCGAGCTCTTTGTCTCCGACATCCTTCTTCCTCGACGTCGCACCTTGAGTTGCTGTGATTGTCCAGCGTGATCAGAGCGATGAGGGCTGCCGCGAGGCGAGCCACGTGTCGTATGGCGCTCCCGCACGGGTGTCCGCTGCGTGGCTGCCATGAGCCTTGCAGCCCGAAGTCCAACGTCTCTGGAGCTAACGAGATGCGAACCCCCCCCCCTCTAGCGAAATGCCATACCCCGACGCTGTGCTGGTTGTCTACTCTCTGATTCTCAGTGCGCTGCTAGTCGTCTTCGCATATCTGGCCAGGTTAACGGTACGCGGCCGAGCTCGGAGGCTCTCTGCCCGTCGACTCGAACTTTCATCGGTGCACGCCTTCTCTGCTAGCACTCCAATCCGTGCTTTAGAGACAACCCGGATATCTTATATCGCACCGGTTCCAGCGATCGGGGGTAGAACGTCTCCGCCTATCGTCCTGCGCACTTTCGAGAGGGGCGGAGGATTGAACCAAGGACCACGGTGAGTTTTCCCTAGCCTCGGGATGATTGCCTATCGAATGTATCGCCCAGGGCAACTTTCGGTGACGTGTCAGAGAGCAAAGCGTACCTGAGACCTGCGATCGGGCAGGAACATTCGGCTTCGTCCTCAGCTCCTCAGAGGCCCGCATTCTCGAGGTCTGCAACGCCTTTCATGCAGCGTGGAGAGTCTGAGGGGACCCCGTCTCGGACTGTACGGTTTGAGACGCCTGCCCCGCCTTTTATCAATGCTCCTTCCGTACCTCAGCCAACGCATTCTACACCGACACGGTCTCGAGCCGATACATCGTCACCTCCCCAAGCGGGTTCATCGTCAGTACCCCAAGCGGGTCCGTCATCGTCTCCCCAAGCTGCTCCCCCGCAGCCGTCTCTGGTCGATCAGGAGGCAGGCTCTGCAGATGTAAGTTCTCTTCAGCCGTCGTATATTCGCCGAACATGCCAGTGACGATCGTTTTCAGACATACAAGGTTGCCTTCGAACGCCAAACCAAGCCATTGCGGCCTGGTGCGGATGAAGAAGAGGAATTGACAGCTTGGTTCTTCTTGCGTTCAGCTACGAAGTTATCGAATCCTCCCGACTTCGCGCAATGCCTTAAGGGTAGGGCGGGCGACCTGTTCTATAATCGCGTCGGACGTTCGCACCACTTTTGGCTGTGGGCAGTCGATTCCAGCGGACGGTCACACTGGCTGGCAGTGCCGCTAGGATATAGACGTTCAGATGACAGACGACTGGTCGTCACGGATTCCCAGAAGGAGCCTTCATGGGTATTAGAGTCCACTTATCAAAGCAAATACAAGCACCGCCGTAAGTTTCGACCGACCCGCTGCAGATTCACGACATTTGCTGACGTTCGCACGCAGTGAAAAGGCTATGATGCGATTGGTGATCATACATCCCTTCCTTTCCGACGTCATTTACATGTACTGTCAAAGATCAGGACGTGTTTCGCGAACTGTCCTACATACATCATGATGTAGTATTAGAATTGCTGGCTGAACATATTCATGCCCCGAGGCGTCGGGAATGCAGTAGCTGCGTGCCGGACGAGTCCGTCTGCCTCGTGGCAGCAGAGGACAGCGGCTTCAGCGATCCCGGCAACCTTCAGACATCGCTCTGCTCTTCTTCGACGTACCCTGCAATGAACGCGTTCACGAAGGCAAGATCGCTTCGTGGGCACGTAAACTCAGTCAATGCTCTGGCCTTTTCACCCGACGGCACGCTGCTTGCCAGTGGCGCAGACGACAATCACGTCATCATATACGATCTACGAAGCTTCAAACAAATTCAACGCATTGACGGATTGGCCCCGGTGACATCGATGCTATGGTCGACGGACATGAAGCAATTATACGCAGGATTCGGGGATGGTCGCGTCTTGATTGTCAGCATTTCTCTCTCCATGGTAGGTGTTTCACTCAGGATCCTCGATGCATCCCGTTTCGCATTCACACCTCGAGTGCTAGGACGAGTTCACAGCAGATCATCTCCCGTGGAGGGCAGGTAACGGAGGTGTGGTCGAGCATCTTGCACCGGGCCCTGACGCTGGGTCCCTGGTCGCCTGTGTCGGGCGGCAAGTCGTTATATGGAGGCAACCGCAACCGCGTAAGTGTATCTGCAACTTGTTCTCTCGGTGCATTTTGAACAGGACTGAGACGAGCTGTTGTTTTGGTCCAAAAGAGCAATTTACAGAAGAGACATTACCGCCTCCGGATGATCTGCAAGATACTCACCCTGAGGCTCCAAAGCGGACGGCGGACGGCGGGTGCACTTCGGTGCTAGATCCAGGTATGCATGCTGAATGAGTCTCACCATTCTTATTGTCAATGATGACGTTTCTCTGGGAACTCCAGAAGATTCCCCGCGGCATTCAGGATATCGCGCTCCGCAAGCACGCGCGGCATATGTCGTGCGCGAGGGGCAAGGCATTATTATTGCTTACCTCCGTCACGGCATCCAGTAAGTTCCGACATGCCCTGTGAGGTCATCTTTTGTCTGACCGGGGGCCATAGCTATTGGGACCTCACGAAATCCGCCTACCTCTGGTGCATCGATACCTCCGTGTAGGTCTCCAGCCCTTCATTCATACGAGCCGTCTTAGTACTCAATGGCTTCTCTACCTAGCGGACGTCTCGCGGTCTCGAGGAACGAGGAATTACTAGCCGTTTCGAACCTGTTCGATGGTTTCGACGTCTACCGCATCAGAGATCAAAGTCATCTCTTCACGATCAGTGCCGACACCGCGGTGAATATTCCTCTTCCCGTTACGTTCATTCATGCAGGTTCCGCCCTCTTGATCGGTAGCTCCTCTGGGCAAGCTCGCATATGTAGCGCTAAAGACGGTAGCACTATCCAAACCCTCGCTTCCTCTGGTACGTGCGTCCGGCCCTCTGAGCCGCTCAGCTTCATCCAACATCCAACTGACTATCCACTAGAAAAGATAATACAAGCCCTCGTCAGTGTCTCACTGTCGAAATACAATCACGCTATCTCCACGCTGATACACGCGCAGGCATGCTGGGGCAAGAGGGACGATACGCAACTCTTGGCCACCGGATGTTCTGAGAGGGGCGCCTTCACGGCTATTACTCTATGGCGACTCAGGGACAATGCAGCCGTTCGGTGTTCTCCGGTTACAGGTGCTGCTACACAAGCTGCTTATAGGAAGGAGAACTCCAACCAGCAGGCTTCGCGCTACCCTAGCTGTTGCTCTCGTGTCACAGGTGAGTACGGTACTCTGTGGTGACAACGATGCTGACTTGGTCCGCGTAGTTACTGTGGCCGGAATTTCAGTTACACTGACTCTCCTGTACCTGTTGTGCGCGCACTGCGACTTCATCACCCTCACCCCTGCACCAACGACACTTCTGAGCACATTCTTGTCACCTAGCGGGGCATCTGCGGCGGTGAGTTTCCATTTCTCGCCGTCTCTTCTCTATTCATTTGCTGAGATTTAAATGCGTCCTCAGTGGGCGTACTCGACCATGAAAGGCCGAGTTTTGATCGCGACTAGCGAGGAATCCGCCGCGGTAGGTTCAGCCACTGACATTTCCCCGCCTGTTGTTCGCTGACTCTTCTTTCTCAGTGGGCATTTTCGGCCGCGAAGAGCCGAGTCCAGGGCTTGCAGCAGCACCTCGTGCGCTTCCTGCTTCGCCTTGCGAGAAATGTGCATCGCTATTTAACGGAGTGCGTTACCAAGTTCCTTGCACATCCTTTATGAGCCTGATTCTATGGCGTTTGGCAGGGTCATCATGTACATGGGCGACGACACCGAGCTGTGAGTTGTGAGCGTCCGCCCGCAGCCGTTATCTTATCGGTTATCGGAAATATCACGTGATTATACGAGGGCGTCCATGATTTTTGAGTTCTCTTGCCTCTGCCAGCACCACGCAGACCTCCTTCAACTCCTCCATTCCCTGCTGCCTCAGCCTGCTCGTTCCATTCTATATACGCGCCACAAAACCGTGTTTGACTCAACGTGACTGCAATTCATACCGTCGTAGAGACTTCGCGCGGATGATCGTTATGATCCGGGAATTCTTGTGGGGTCTGTCTACGTAGCAGGTGCGTCGCTCACCTCACGGTTGATTCAATGGCCCAACGTGGCTCATAACGCTCTTTTGCCAGATCTGTGAAGTGCCATTTCCCTGATCATCCATAACTGACTGTCGCTGAGAGCGCAGCGCCGGCGTCGGACGATACCCTGGCGTGGCATCTGCAAGCTGGGATTCGTCGCTGAGACGGAGTTCTCCACGTGCGAGTGAAGTTTCTCACTCCACATATGACACTCTAACTGGTGAGTATCTCTTCGCATGCGGGTCTGGTTCGCAATTTTTCTGCGGAGTCGTCGACTTGGTTCTTGTCGGTCATAGGGAGCATACATGTCTATATCCCGTGCTGAAGCGTTGAAGGGTGCTCCCTACATTTCTCCCGCTCATTCTCGAAGTCGTCAGGCAGTATCCTTGGCTAGGATAGTAGGTCACCGCTCAGTAGCGCCCCGGATGTCCCGCCCTGAAGTAAGCGCTGTCTATTCATCCCAGTGAGCGCCGTATAAGAGTTGCAATCGCCTTCCGTTCCAGTCTCAGAACTCCCTCACTCGATCCAATGTCCGCCGAAACGCCCCTCGACATTTCCGACGCACTCTCCAACCTCTCCGAGGTTCAAAGCGACATAGAAGTTGTCGTGTTCCAGCTCGAATCTGAGATGCGCAAGTGAGCTGTCCCATGTCCTCGTCTTTGTCTTTGTCAATGACGACCCCTTCCAGCACACTGTTTCCCCTGGGATTCACTCACAAATCTGATGAGTGGTACGGCAGCACCCACCAGATCTTTACCGACCTCAACCGGGAGTATCGTCACGAGGCCAAGGTCGACATCCTCGAAGGGGCTCGCAAAATCAGGAGGTTGAAAGGACGCGGATTTATGGCGAGCCGAGTCGTCTCCCTCAGTCGTATGGCCACTAAGGCAGAGGTTCAGCTCAAGGAGGTACGTCTCTGAATTCATCGGCATCGGCAACGTTGCTTCTCTTTGTCCCACGAACTGAAGACGCAACCTCTAGTTGCTGCAACTCTGTACCGTCAATGGCGATTCCATCTGCAGGGCTGATGCCCTGTTCTTGGAGGAGCACATCCCACTGTTCCAGAACGCAGTCGACGTCGTGACCCAGAGTGCTGCCGATGCGGCGAACGCCTATAGGCAGTGGGAGCCAGCCTTCAAGGCGCTCGAGGTACCCGCGGTAAGCTTACACTGCTGCTCTGGTGTCAGCGTAAGGTTGATGCGTCCTATCGAAAGCACGAGCTCAAGGGTCTCACCGTCGTCCTCGGGAATGCGGTCTCGCAGAAGATGAATGTGCTTAGTGCTCGCCCTTTGTTGTTGCTGCTGGCGGACATTCACCAGAAACGTCTCACACTTAATGCAACCGCCGCGGCGACCTCGACCGCAATCCAGGCCGCTTTTTGTTCAGAGGGACCGCTGATTCCTCGTGCCGTCTACGAACAGCAAATGGCGCCGCTACATGCAATCTCTCGTGCTTTGCAGGATCAGGTGGTGCTTCAGTCGTCGACTCTTCAGGCTTTCACTGTACGTGTGATCGCTTGGTCTGCTGGTGTCGTCCCACTTTGACGTCTTGTGCCATCCCCAGGTGTATTCAGACAGCGCTGGGTCATTGCCTGAGATGCTGCCTGGCGCAGGCAACGCCAACATTTCGGTCGACCTCCTCCGCCGTGCGGGTCCCGAGTTCAAGAAGCTGCTTGATGATGTCAATCTTGGAGATGAGGTGCGCCGTTCGACGATCCAGCATGGCGGCGTCTCACATACAGATCTTCTTAGGTATACGACACATTTGACCTCTCCGTTCGACGTGTGCTCAAACGTCTGCGCTGGAAGTTCGCGGCGATGTGAGAGGTCGGAGGGCATAAACCGGTAGCCTGGGCAATCTTGTATCATCAGAGGTTTCGTAGGGTTGCAGACACCAACGTCGACGAGTTATTGGAACGCCTATGCATGGCCTGACGTGTTCTGTTCTACAATGACCCATAATAAGATCACCACCGTAGCGGTGAGTTCCAAATTGTATACTGAGAGTTGGAGTGCATCCGCTTTCAATGGGGCAGCGACGCTCTGGCAAGGCCCAGCGCCCACGATAACCGTCCCTTCCTCCTGCCGTCTATGAGGCGCGCATTCAGCGCCACGTGCCCTTCGCGTTTGCCTTCGACCTCCACCATCGCCGCTAATTCAACGCACGGTATGTGTCGTGTACTGCTCAGGAATCTGTCCTTACAGCTAACACATCTGCCCAAATCAGCAATGCGTATGCTGTGCACAGGCCTTGCGATTGCAAGCATCGTTCTTGCGTTGCCGATGGTCGTCATGATAGCACCCCGCCTCGTCTTTTGCCTTTATACTAGCAATCTTCCGATTCCTCCGGACCATCCTCACATCCGAGCCTCCCTGCAATCCATCCAGGCAATTGGTTTGGAAGCCTTCTGTCTGCTTCCGATGGCGGCCCTAGTATCGTCTCTTTGTATCGATCGCTCTCAAGTGCATGCCTCTCTTCATGCCTTCTGCCGTGCCGGACTGGAGCAACACGTCTTGTATCATTCCCTGGTCCACAACGCTCCTACGCTCCTCACCATCGACCTTGTATTATCAATAGGCCACTCCGCAGAAGCCCTATTGGTCCTAGACGACTTCGTCTTGTGCGACGGCGGGGAGATCGGTTCGAAGGGAGGGGTGGACACAACAACATTGTTGAATGTCAGTAGCGCGGCGAGGAATCTCTCAGCCGCTTTGCGCGACGTCCTCGCTCATATTGAGCTGAGCATAGCTCGGTGAGTTTGGTCAATGCGATACTGCTCGTTGTTTTTCCTGACACCTCCGCAGTATGCTGTTCATACAAGATGGCATTCACTCCGGGCTATCACTCCTCGGCGATTTGGAAGCGGGCGGGCGGTGCGTGCACCGAGGGACTATGAACCTCGATCGACTACTCGCCATCTCGGTCGACGCAACCACGGACTCAATGCGCCACATCGCAACTGTGCTGCAGTCCGCCACAAGGCTCAGCAGTACGCTTCTGGAGACCCTGCAAGACATGCACTCGGATGACGACCGTGTCGAACCCCGACCAGTGGTTGCGCCCCTGTGCTCCGTCGCAACAACTCTATTTCTCGAGGGTGAAGACATCCTGATCTACACGATCGGGCGGTTGGCCACCCTTCATGTCGTTCTCGACGGTGTCTCCGACCTCGCATCCTCGACAACACGATCCCCCACTGCCATACACTCCATATTCACCTCGATATCCGCCGCCAACCTCGTCGTGGGATCACATCGGAGCCTCCTGGAGGCACAGTTGCGAGCTGTACAAGAGGCGAGGATCTTAGCGGGCTCTGAGTTCAAGAAGGGAAGGCTTGGCGATTTGTTCATATCCCTCGCGTCCCCTCTTCTGAGCTCGCGATAGAGTTGTGAATAGCATTGCCATACAAGTGATATTGACTGAACGTTAGGTCGGCCCCGGCGGACCGATTGCGCAGCCCCTAACCCTACGGAACAATAAAGCCTACAGATATGCGTCTTGTCCTGGTCTGATTCGACTCCTGGTCCACAATTTTTGCTATCCCCTCTGCTATTCCCTCATATCGTGCAACTTCTACATCGTGTCGCCTCTGAACTACGAGAACCGATTGCATCCCCTGCTTACCTAGCCGGGATGCATCGTTTACAGCTCATACGGCAGCGGTTTCTACGCAGCCACCGGGGAAGAGCGTCGCACAGGTCTTATACCCGATATGCCACCTTGCTTCATGGGGCGGTCTATCTGTGGACCGCAATTCTGGTCTCCATATTGGCCTGCACGACGTCGTATCGGGTTGATATCCTCGCATCGAGGCTGCACAATCCATGGTCCGTCGCCGTGCTTTCCGCTGTCTTCCTGGTGGATTTCGTCGCAATATACAGCTTGTCCCTCGGTGAGTTCACTGAGCAGATCTTGCAGTCGTATGCTAACATATTTGAAGCCGTTCATCCGGCACTACGGAGTCAATTATCGGCTAACCATCGCGTGGGTGTTGAAAGGCGCAAGAGCGGTGCCTTCTTGACCATATTCGTTCGGGGTATTGGGAGGAGCAGCATACATCTTCGTAGGCATTTCGCTGTTGTCTTGCGATGCATGCTTGCTGATCCCTTACGTTGCAGGGGTTAACGCTCACTGGCGTGTGTCAGAGGTCCTAGATACCTTGCGATCCCGACATCTAATACCGCGGCGATCGTCTCTAATCCGTCCCGTCATCTACTTCGACTCGCTGAAGCGTAGCCCCATCTCTCCGAATTCCGTGCTCAGTACCATTGGCGTCACCGAACTTTCCACTCTCCACCTTCGCTACTCAGTACCCGGCGGCTCCAAAAGAAATGCGTCGCCAGGTAAGTACGCACATAGTCTCGCCTTTCGGTGCAGTGTTGACGCAATACCGGATAGATGTACTGGATGAGTACCTGGAGGAGGACGTGATACAGGCAGATGAGTCAAGCAGACGAAGAGGTACGTCTGAAAGGCCGCGATCCGGAGGGACAGCGTATCTGATGGCATCGCAGACAAGAGGAGAAAACGCAGCACTCGACGGCGTGCACAGGACGAAGAGCTGCTTGAAGGGGACGGTTACGATCTGGAAGAACGGCCCACCGGGACCCGCTCGAAAGCACAGGCCAGAGCCACCGCGACGAAGCCCGGCACTTCTGGCGGGGCTTCTTTTGCTCCGAACCCATCCGTGCTACACGATCCTGACCGGAACGGCAAAGCAAAGTCGACGACACAGTCTGCAGAGATCCCCTTCACACCCCCACACGCTCATGGCGCGTCATCATCCGATACTTCTCGCCCCGACCCCCCGCAAGCCACGGCAAAGTCCAAGGAGCCTGCCATGCAGTCGCACGACTCTCCACCCGGCCCTAAAGCACCCGTCTCTCCCAAAAGCGACGATCCGCCTGATCTTACTCTGAGCAACGATCTTGACTTCCTGGAAGTGTACATCAAGACGCGCATTCGCGCCTACACGTTCGGCTGTGCTCTTGTTTTCCAAAACAATCCTGTCGATGGGCCGTCGTTCGCACATGTGGAGTTGGCGAAAGGGACTGAAACGAATGAAGGCCCGCATGCGCTGGACGTTGGGGCCAGTACCAACGTCGCGTTCCTTGAGCAAGAGGAGTGGTTGTTGCTGATGTTCATCGCCGTCTCTGAGCTCGGCAGCTTGGGCAGTCGGACCTTGAGGAAGAGGGCCGCCGAACTCCGTACTATGGTCAGCCACGAGTGGGCACGCATGCAGATACACAAGGAGCGTGAGTGGCGGAGGCAGAAGAAGACGCAGGCTGAGTGCAAGCGGACCGGAGCGGCATATGTTGACTCCAGTAAGTGCAATTTCGTTTGCACGGTACCCGAGCTTAGATTGAACTTCTTGTCAGGCCGGTACTTCGCCGATGTCGAACAGACCGAGCCAATACTGATTGTCCATCACGTCACCGCCCTCCTCATGCATCTCATATACCGGGTCCCTCGGCGAGCGACGCGCATGCTGCTCGTCGCCCTCCGTCTCCTTGTCCGGGTCACGACCGGGAGAAGCTCTGACCCGGAAATGAAGGCGATGGTTGACACTCTACCTATCGACATTCGTACAATTCTAGGTCGCTTTGATCTCGATCCGGTCACTCGGGCATACGCTTGCTGCCCTTCTTGCTTCGCCATTCACTCCAAGCCCTATCCAGAAACGTGCACCCATCGACGAGCTTCTCTCAGCCAGCCTTGCGGCGCGAAGCTCTGGAGGAAACGTACGATCCGCGGACGCGAATTCACCTTCCCGATACGAGTCTTCCTATATCAGGAGATGAAGGGCTGGCTGGCACGGCTGCTGTCCCGCAAGGACATCGAGGATGTCATGGACAAGATGCTGGAGCGCACCGCTGGCGCGGCCAAGCCGATCATGACGGATCTCTGGGACGCTCCCGTGTTCCGGGAACTGCGTACAGAAGATGGTAAACGTTTCGTGGATGCTCCACCGGGCGAGGGCAGGCTCATCTTCGGTCTCTCGCTCGATGGCTTCAATCCGTTCCAAAACAAGGAAGCGAAACAAGATGTCACGGTCACTGGTATCTATGTGTACTGTCTCAACCTGCCCCCCCACCTCCGATACCGTCCCGAGAACATGTATCTTGTCGGCGTCATCCCAGGCCCCAACAAGCCCTCTATAGACCAGCTGAACTACTTCCTGAGGCCGTTGGTTGACGAATTGCTCGAGTTCTGGTTTAAGGGCGTCTTCTACAGCCGCACCGCTCTCTATGAAGCTGGCCGACTGGTCCGCGCTGCGCTCGTGCCCCTCGTTTGCGACCTTCCAGCTGCCAGGCAGACCGCGGGCTTCGGCGGGCACGGATCCAAGTACTTCTGCAGTATATGCAAGTTGCTGAAGTCCAACATGGACGAGCTCGATATGTCCAAATGGGGGGAGCGCACTTGCGACGAACATCGGGCTGACGCGCAAGCATGGAAGGACCTGCCCACCGTCAACCAGAGGGAGACCGCCTTCAAGCTGAACAGCACTCGATGGTCTGCGCTTCTTGACCTGCCATATTGGGACCCCATCAAGTACACTGTCATCGACTCCATGCACAATCACTACCTTGGTCTCCTCAAGTATCACTGCCGCACCCTCTGGGGTATGAACGTCTCTGCCGTCGACGTCGACAGCAACAGCCTTCTTGAGGATGCCTCACCTTCAGAGGAAGACATCGCGCTCGGCCTCGCATACTTTGAGACGGGCACGGAGGACGAGCTGAGCACTTGTACACGCGCGACTCTCAACTACATGTGCTCGTTGTTCCAAATTCCCCGCAAGAAGCACTCGAAGTCCCACATGATCAGCAGGATTCTGCAGTTCGTGAGTCACGTATCCGACGCCCCGGGGAAAGCAGACTTACTGGTGATCAATATCTAGCGAGCGAAGGAGGGTCGTGCGGCCGCCGACGCCAAAACCCCCGCAGCGCAGGACGTCTCAGCCGCTCCTTCAAAAGGAACTGCTGCTCCATCTAAGGCAAATCCGCCCACCTCAAACGCGGCATCTGCGGCGAAGTCACAGGCCAAGCCTGCCAACACGCGGAACGATCTTACAGCTGCAGAGCGCAGTTTTATAAACGGCAACTCTGCGTCCACTCTAGATGGGAAGTACAACGTCGACGTCTTCGAGAAGTTGTGCGACAAGTACCAGGTAGAAGTTGGACGCAACAAGAAGGAGACTATCAGTAATCTCATCGCTTGGGTATGCATATCCTTTGTTTGATGAGCAGCAATCACGGTACTGACGGTCTCGATTCACCTCATCAGCGCTGGAACAACAAGGAGAAGCTAGGCATCGAAGGAACCACCTCGGCCACTAAGACTCAGGTCGGTATTGAATCAGATCATCCCGTATGCGAAGTGTGCTGAATCATCGTGAAGTCGTCAGAAGGCAATCCTGCCCAGGTGATCGAAGCATCACGTCTACAGCCTGAGCGTGAGGTCACTGACATCCTCCCTTCTTCTCTCCAGAACGCCAAGTCCACAGGCGGAAAGGCGAAGGTACCTCCGGCCATTCTTGGACGCAAGACTCTTCATCATATACAGGAGCGACTTCGCCTCACAGAGCTTCCTTCATGGGTCGACTGCGTTCCGACTAACGTCGGCAGCACGGCACGCGGTAAGCTCAGCGCTGATCAATGGCACATCTTGTGCGTGATCAACCTCCCGATCATCCTGATCAACTACTGGCATTCGAAGTCAGAACTGCATCGCGAACGACTGAAGAACTACATGTATCTCGTCACGGAAGTCGTCGTCGGCAGTCTGCTCGAGATGACCGAGGAGGCGATTCACTTGTACGAGGACGCGGCGATGAAGTACCTTCAAACGGCGAAGGAGATATACGACATGAAGCTCAACCCGAACCACCATAATTCCCTCCATATTCCTTATTTCCTTCGGCTCTTCGGCCCCCTACACTCTGTGAGGACGTTCTTCTCCGAGCGCACGAACTACCGTCTGCAATCTCAGGACACTAATATGAAGTTCGGTACGTATCGAGTAGGCCCCTCATCTCGTGGACATCGCGGTTGAGTTGACTTTGCGATAGGCGAGCTAGAGCCGACTTACATGAGACAGTCTTCACGCTCTGCGAACTTCCTCGTTTTCCTTCAAGACGATCGTATCCAGGGCGAAGTGCAGGAGCTATTCGAGGCGTTCGAGGACATGGCCGCTGAAGATCGCCGCGGTACGAGGTTGAGAGAGTCATCTTCCCTTGGCGACATTCCCTGGCGAAAACAGCCTCGTAAGCCTCTGCAGAAGATCGCTTTATCCGACAGCTGCTTCAGTGCGCTCCTTGCGTACCTGGATCGGCAAGCCGGGCAGGAACAGTTCATCGATGCGCGGCACATTCGTCGGATTCCTGGGACCCAGCAACTGAAAAATACCGCTTACCGACGTGCGACGTTGTTCTGCGGTGGTGTGTCGTTCCGCAGCGCATCGGACTCTCCGAGAGATAGCAACCTCATCTTCCGCTCTCCATCGTCACCCTCAGTCGACATGGCCGGGCGCATTCAACAAATATTCTCCTTCTCATACCGGAATATCCGAGGCGACTCTTGTGAAGCCATATATTTGTACGTGACGCCCTTGAAGACTCTATCAACCGCAGACGTTCTTCTGGACATCTATCGCGAGTACCCGATCGTTGGAGGCCAGCTCTACTATGACAAGTATCTTCCCGGGATCATCATCTCGCCCGACGACGTCGTATCGCATTTCGCGCGCACCCCCATGAAAGTCGCAGGAATCACGCAACCTTGTGTGCACGTTCTGTCCTTAGACAAGGTCAGTGCTATCCCCTCTGCCAGACTCGACAAAAGTCTAATGCACAACCCAGACTGTGCGCCTCGTGTCGCGCATGCCACAACCGGCGGGGGCTCAATCTACGGAGCCTGGACAGCAGGATGAGACTGTGGACGAAGATGAGATCATGGACTTCGTTGAGTTGTAGCTTCGCATGTTCTTCGCTATTCTCCGGACAAACGAGGGTGATGCTGACAGGACCGTGGCGGCCTGAGGCCTGACGACTCCAGGCAGATATATTCGGCAGGGCTCGCTGCCGTTTTATACCCTTATACTGTCGTGTTCTCAAAAGTACGAGGGCGCTCTCGCCTCTCTCTCCTCTGCCAGGCCTAGGATATATGAAAGGACAATGTTGTCGGGTCACGTGCATTATGAACAGACAAACAGACAAACGAGCATTGTCGTGTTTCCATGTAAAAAGGACTCGCTCGCCGTCTGCATCCTCAAGCTTCCGGAGAACCCACATCCTCTAACGTACAATGCCGCCTCTTCGCAGAGAGCAAACATTCGTCCTCAGCGAACCAGTGGGAGCGCCAGAGATTCTCACGCTAGACCCAGATACATGGAAGGTGAGGCGCTCAGCCATTCTGAGCCATTCGACCCTCATCACACTCACCAGACGTTGTACGCGGACCGTACACGATACCCCCCCGTAGTTCCTGGAGGCCGGCGGTATGTAGACTTGCATAACACTTCCCTTCTCCACGCTAAGGCATAATACAGGAGCCGGCAAGAGGACGCGTTGCGCAGGAGGTCGGAGCGCGGCTGCGGTGGAAGAGAAGGAACTTCCGGAGGTACGTCCTTTGTGATTTGAGTGAGCGTGCACGATTTAGAGATCTCTTGTCAGCTTTTGCTGGAGAGGGAGATGTTGCGGGGGAAAGCAGGCCGCAGAACATCCGGATCGGCGTTGGTGAGCTTACTTCTGGGTTGCGTGCACGACATCGTCCACTCATAGTTTAAGCAGCCACCGACGCTACCAAAGCCCAGTCATCTCCCTCCGTTCCCTCTTCCGACGTCTCTTCCGCACCGCCCGCAACTGTCCCTTACTCGTTTCACCCTTCCTCCTCAGTCGAGAAGCCGCCGCCCTTCATCCGCTTCGACGCTGGATTGAAGGCCTCGAACGCTCGTACACTTACACATTCCCCTGGCTCTGTCGCTGCGCTTAGGGCCCCTCCACGTGGAACAAGTCCGATGTCCTCGAGGGAGACTAGCTCGACAGCCGCGTCCCATCAGCGCAGCGCATCGCCGCCCTCCTCTTACCTTCTCCGGCCCGTGAATGACAATACGCCCGACGGTCCTGCATGTCCGACGGTTTTTAGCTCTCGCGGATCCTTACTTCCCGATGAGCCTCGATTGCATGATACTTCTCTCCCCGGAAGCAAGGGGCAATCATCCGCCTCTCCCACCTCTCCTGCCTCCTCCGCCCCTCTCGCCTCTTTCGCCCCTCGCCCCTCGCTCGCCCCTGCCGCCTCTCGCACTCCTCCCGTGGTCTCTCCAACCAACACCTCCGACCACGGCGGAGGTTCAGAGCCCTTCGGCGACGACACGGACTGGGAGCGTTATCGTGACTCCAAGGAATTCAGAGGCGGTAACGGCTGGACCGTCTGGTACAAGACATCGGGTCCATTCGAAGTGTCCCATCCGCCGCCGTCGTTGCGTGCATCGGTGGATGACATATACACCCATCTCAATGAGACGATGTCGCGCCAGAAGTACTGGGCCCTCAACACCGAGCACGTCTGGGTCTGTGTTCACTCTGGCGACAAGCAGTCTTCCGACCGGTCTCGCCGCCTCACGATCCTGCGCAACGGCGATCCAAGTTGGGTAACAAGAGAAACGTACTCCGTGTACAAAAGTCGACGCAGGAAGGGTGCGAAGAGCACTTCTAGGTTGTCTGTGAGTGCTTTTGACATCGACTTGTTATTTATCGCCGTATCTCACCACAAGTACGTCTATCAGGGTGCTTTACCGTATTGATGATCGAGCTAGCATATTTTGTATATCTGACCTGTACATTGACTCGTGAATGATATGAACTTTCGTGACTGCGATGTGAACGATCGTGAGGGGCAGCGAGAATAAGCGCCTTCAACCCGAACGCGCGCGCCTCTACGCGCCCTCAATGTACGGCAACGCTTCCTCCCGACGCCGACCGCTGACCTTCAAACGACCACCAGCATCCGTTGCGCAAAGATTCCTGGGATGCCGATGTCGAAATCATGTAGCGCCGTATCCTTTGTTCTACCTCATGCCTTGTGGCTCACCTTGTGTATTCGGTGAGGGCGGCAGCGGTGGACGCCTTCCACTCCTCCCATCCTAGGTTTCGCGCCACTGCCTTTACAAAAGCTCACAGTGCCGCTACACAAACAACATGAAACGCTCCAAGCGTATGTTCAGTCATTCTCCTGATATGCTGAGTTGCTGACGAGCCGGGTCGCGACTCGCACCCCTCTGCGTTGATAGCAATTACTTCCCCGGGCGAAGGCCCACCACCCCGTGACGCGACATCTGCGACCCCGTCCGATGGGTCTCACGGTGCCGCAGGCAATGCGGAAGACAAGCAAGGGCCAGCCGCTGGTATGTCAGTCCGGCCTGATTGCGCGTTGAATTCATGACCCACCATTGTCGGCAGGTTCTTCGCGCGAAGTTGGTAACAATCGTAACAACCGTAGCGATGTAAATACCCCGGTACGTTCGCCCGGAGCAGCAAGCAGCTCTCAGGAAGTGGGCGCGGTCAAGGCAACAGAACCGTCGAGAAAGGGTATGTGTTCGTTCCCGCGACGCATCCTGTTGCTCAGCTTAAAGTCGGTTGTGCTCTGTAGGGAAGAAGCGAGATGCGGAGTCTCCCCCTCCTACTAACGAAGAAGATGAGGACGTCGACATCGACCATGACAACGACCGTACCGAGACACCGAGCGACCGTACCGAGAAGCCGCGCACCTACCGCGAGCGACAGCGTGACAAACAGCGCGAACAATCTGTGGTGGACCCTCACGCCGGTGTCGGGAAGAAGAGGCGGTTTAAAGGCCCCCCTCCACAAGTGATCTTGCAACAGTTGTGGGATATCATCGATGCTGGCGGTTTACGTGACAATCCGGAGGTCATGGCGCTGTACAACGAGCACTCAGCAAGCAACACCATAGAAGAGGATGCAGAGATGCGAGAGGCGTCGCCTGAACCACAGGCCGACGCAAGTAGCGGGCACTCGGCTCGAACATCGGAGTCCACACCTTCGTCATCTGTTCCGAACGCCTCCTCCGAGTCAGCATCTGGAGTTCCCGCTGCAGCTCCATCATCCACCCCATTCGTGCATTTCCCCCAACCCGGGCCGACTTCATCTTCTGTACAGACGACGTCGGAACCTGTACCCGGCCCCTCCAGCCTTCTGCAGAGCTCGAAGACGGCGAAGACATCTCGGCAAAACGACGACGATCTCTACGCACTGCCGGAAGAGGTTTTCGAGGGACACGATTCTGACTTGGAGCTCTCCCTCGGCGTTGATCCTAATGAGGACTCGTCGGACAATTCTGGTGAAGGGATGGACGGGCTCGAGGATGTATCGGTGAGCTGCGCCATGGGATCTGTGTCCTTGCGGCTCGCTGACTAATTCATCTGTAGCAAGATCGCGATCTTAGCGATTCGGACATGGCACTGTCCGCTGTTGCAGACGACACTGAGTCAGAGGACGAACAAAATGCCGAGATCAAGCAGGAACCTGACGAGGATGACGAAAATGACCAGGACTACGTTATGAAGCAGTTACAGGACTATGCGCACGAGGAGGGAACACCTGCACCTTCCGCCTCCGACGAAGACGAGCATGTCAGCTCCTCCTCTTCCTCTGCACACGGTTCCGAGAACGTTGCCGCTGTTGGCCAGCAGGAGGAGGGGACTGAAACTCGATCGACCACTCCTCGCCCACGATCGACCACTCCTCGCCCGCGATCGACCACTCCTCGCCCGCGATCGACCACTCCTCGCCCGCGATCGACCACTCCTCGTCCGCAGTCCCCGCAGTCCCAAGCTCGTGAGCGTTCAGGCGAACTCGCGCCTGGGGAGAGCAAGCAGTCAGGCCACTCTGCCAAAGGTAGTCCCTCCACCGTTCCGGCCATACCACCTTCGCCCATCGCCGCATCAGGTTCCGATCAGGAGAGCCGCACTTCTCACCCTCGTCCATCTTCGGTAGGTGTTACATCGGGTGTATCAAGTCTTCGCATCACTGATTTACTCTGGACTCCTTTCAGTCGTCTCCCGGCGCAGTGTCTGTGAACTACACGTCCCAGGTGAGTACTGCGTCGCGGTGTTGGTCTTTCATCTCGATTGATGTTCAGTTCCCAACAATGTTGCAGGGTGACAATGACGATGTGGACCCTACGCGTACTATCACCAGCACTGTCCCTCAGACGCCCCGTACCGCACGAACACCCTCTGAGCCGTCTACGACTCCTGCGGGGCCACCGCCTCCTGCGCCATCTATCTTACAGAACCTCAAAGCTCTCGTCTCTTCAGTCACGAACCCGGGCAACGGTGGCACAGGGCTTCCAGGCGCCCAGACAAGTGCTGGATTGTTGTTCCCGTCTCTGTCATTGATCAGGGGGCGGCCTGCGACTGCGGGACAGTCAGATGTCGGCTTGCCCAGCACATCGAACGTCGTAACAGGCGGTGAACGGGATGCGCCGAAGACGACCCCTGCCGCACTCTCTGAAAAAGAGAAGAGTGCTAGGAGAGACGGGGCCAGTCGCGATCTGTCGTCTTCTCGTCAACGTCCGGTACCGGCGTCATCCAGCCGCTCTAATCAAGATGCTGAGGACATCTCGATGACTGACACATTCGCTGCTGCTGAGAAGCATGAACTGCCCAAGGCACCCCCGAAGGTCCGTCGATACCCCACAAGGCTCAGATTTGTGAACGCTGATCTCATCTTCACCACGTATCGGTTGTTAACGCTCAGTCCGGCGGCCACGACGAAATCCCCGTCAATCCGACCGGCAGCAGCGACACCGCACATTCATCTCCTACAACTCACAAGAAGAAGAAGAAGAACGAGCAGATGGCTCCGGCTGTGCACAATGCTACTAGAGCTACAACCTCGAGGACACGCACCGGCGCCTCTACAGCACGGTCCAAAGCGTCAGCCGCTGCCGCGATGAGACCATCTCAGTCGACTGGGGCCTCCGGTGCTGCATCTGCCGGTACTTCCTCTGGCCTCACATCAGGATTCATCTTCCGATTTGGCGCAGATGCTATCCGGACTCCGTCCGGCCAAGCCGCAAAGGTAGACTCATCGGGCGAGGGACCCAAGGGTACCCCCGTGCCGTCGACAAGTGAAGCGCCTCTCCCTTTCCCTGCCGGCAGTGGTGAGCTCAGACCCGCCGTCGCCCCAAAGCCAGTAGCCAATGACTCGACTCGTACCCGTTCGACCTCGGCTGGCTCCACACGGAGTGCCTCGTCTCAGGTAGACGGGAAATCGAAGCCCGACAAAGGCAAAGAACGGGCTCGCGTAGGCTCACCGATGTCTACCAATATATTCTCGGCACGCTCTCCCTCGCGAGACTCGCAGAGCTCAGGTGCGTGCTTTTCACAGTGTCCATTTGTTGTATGCTGACTATCAGACAGACGAAGACGACCCCGTTGCGCCGCCTGGCGAAGGCCGCGAAATTCCCAAGGGAGCTTCGGACGACAGGAGCAAGGTGTGTACTGTCCGCATAACACGGTGGTCGTTTCTAAACCTCAACAGCGACGCCGTCGAGAGTATGCCAGCAAACGCGATATGAACCTGTTGACTGATGCCGTGGGTGGCTTGCAAGCCGAAGTCCGGAAAATCACAACCCACCTGAGGCGCGGAGAAGCTAACTCATCCGAGGCTGGTGCCGGCGCCTCGTCACGGTCTGCGCGCAAGTCCGGTGGCAAAAGCGGTCCATCGCAGGCCAACACACGGGATGCCAGCGGACGGGAGAACGGAGCCGACGACTACGAAGCGGACCTCGATGAGCCAGAGAAGCTCACCAACCCTACGAAACATCGAGCACCCGAGCAGAACGACCTCGCCGTAAGCACACTTATGCGACCTTTTTGCGCCCCTTCGCTTACATGTCACTCCGCATTCAGGCTGATGTGGCATCGCATATGCTTACCCTGCTACGTCGGTCGGATAAGTACGCTCCGTTCAAGAAAGCCTCCATTGCCAATGAGATCATGGCTCGGGGCTATCGAACGTCGGATGGTCCGTGCTGTACTGCCGCCAACTTCCAGCTCGACATCAATGGCACTGCCGCGTCCCCGTGGAACGATTCAGCGCGCAAAGTCTTCGTCGAGGATTTCCTCAAAGTCGGCAGCCACAAGTGTCGTGATCGCACTAAGATCCGGGCTATGTTTCGGGCTCACTTCCGCACCATGCAAAGTCACTATGCAAAATACGGTGTTGAACCTGATGATGAAGACTCGCAACCTGGCCCATCCGAAAACACTGCAGGCGAATCGTCGAATGCGACTCACGGCGGAAGGAGTCCTAAGCCAGCCCCTAAGAGGACACCGAACAGCATATGGTTCAAGAGTCGCCCCAAGGCCTCGAAGGCGAGACCTGCTTCCCACCAGGAGCATAGTCGGTACCAGCGGAAGTACACAGTACGTCCTCAAGGAGCTCCTATCGTCGTTTGGTCTAACGCTGAGATTCTGTAGCTGTTCCAGCGTCGATATCGTACCGCGGCGCGCTATGCATTGACCAAACACTTCCTATGGGTTCTGCGAAGACTGGGCGTCGATGGTATGAGTTCTGACGAAGAAGACGACGACACCCCTTTCCGCCGCTATCGCGTATTCGATGTCCATTGGAGATCTGAGGTTGTCACCAAGATGCTCCGTGCCTTGGACGCCCTGCATCGTCGCTGGCGCAGGAAGTCTTCGAAGCGAGGTGCTCAACCGCGCATGCGGTACCTTGGCAACGAACCTGCGGCGACTCCCACGTGTGCGGTGCCGCGTCTGCCTAGTAACGCGTATCAGCGACCTTGGTACGACGACCTCCCTTCGTTCGAGAAGGATGACTTGAACATCCGGCCAACGGACTTCGACTTCCAGGTTCCCCAGGCAATCAAGACGTATGTGCTCTTCATTGTATGCTGCTGGCCGTTTAGCTAACCGTAACAATGATCACTCGTAGCGCGATCTCAGACTTCCGAGCGATCAAGATGGATGGTCATATCTACGTGTGAGCAGTGTACTTACTGAGCGGCGTCGTCGAAGGTCGGTGTCGAAGGAGATTATCATGCCGTTGGGAGGGATGGAGGGCGTGACAGTGAACTATTCGTCCAGGCTTCAATAGTACCAAGTCCTTTCAATCACACTTGTAACAATGCGACTTACTTATTGCTTGAAGGCTGTGTGCTCGACCGAAGTGTAGGGTGGGGATGGCATTACTTACTACTTAGGCAATGAAAGAGGCAAAAACCCCTGGGCAGCAAGCACATGTCCTTTCACAAATTGGCACATGTATTGACGTACACTTTGAACTACTGAGCGAAAGCTCGAGACTGTACAATGGTGGATCGATACGCCACGCCGCTGCCCTAGGAGCGCGCAGGCGGGGTCACATACACAGCCACAGCCACTCGGACCCGCCGGCGGCACACAGCCTCCATAGCGGCAATGCAGGTGCCATTCGGGTGGCAATAGGTCAGTCTGACACCTCTGAAGGCTCCGTCAGAACGTCAAGGGACTGTGCAGTGCTGCACGGCAGCCCACAATACCCAGGACAGGGTTCTGGGATGTTTGCGCAAGATACGCTGTGCGTCTGCCTGCCCGCCAAGATAATTCAGCTAATATTGTCTGCTGAGTGGCACAGGGCACCTGACACGTCTGAACGCTCCGTCAGAATGCCAAGGGACTGTGCAGTGCTGTGTGGCAGCCCACGATACCCAGGACAGGGTTCCGGGATGTCTGTGCAAAGCCAAGATAATTCAGCTAATATTGTCTGCTGAGCGGCACAGGGCATCTGATGCCTCTGAACGCTGCACCAGGATGCCAAGAGACAGCACGNTATTGTCTGCTGAGCGGCACAGGGCATCTGATGCCTCTGAACGCTGCACCAGGATGCCAAGAGACAGCACGGTGCTGCGCGGCAGCCCACGATACCCAGGACAGGGTTCCGGGATGTCTGCGCAAAACACGCTGTGCATCTGCCTGCCCGCCAAGATAATTCAGCTAACGTTGTCTGCTGAGCGGCACAGGGCACCTGACACCTCTGAACGCTCTGTCAGAATGCCAAGAGACAGCACAGTGCTGCGAGGCAGCCCACGATACCCAG
>WJSG01027915.1:0-10074 GCA_016618145.1 Sanghuangporus lonicericola | reverse complement strand
TCGCCTGGGTCATCGAGATGGTTCTCTTCGGCGTTGCGCACAGCCACTTGCGCGACCGCGGCATCAACGCGACTTGGGGCAACGCCAACTGGCTCGTTCTCGGCGCACTCGTGTCCCTCTTCATCGGCTTCTTCGCCGCCCTCTGCGGCTCCTTCGGTCGCTACGGCCGTCGCAGGAACGCCTATTAAACACGTCCGTGCCCGAGTCCGATACGATGCTGCCCATCTCGCGTTTCTCGTTGAATTTGTTGGACTTGAGCCAAAACGTTGGATACCATCTACCCTTCGCCTTTCGCCACTGCGATTATAGGACCTTTTTACGACTGTGATGCTTCCTAATGCGTTTTCTATTACCCCGTTTCTCTGTTGTACCTCTTGTATCATACACCACCCGTTGCTTAAGGGCGATATTCTGTACTCGACCTATGCTATTGACTGTACCCTCTGTACCGCTAGATATCTTTGTAGTCAATTCGACTTTGTACCACCTTGTGCGATCGCTTCTTCTGCATGTGCATGAGTGTTTTCGTACGTTCAGGCTAAGTATGACGTCGCCCGGTAGAGCACAGCCACGGACTCGTTTGCCGCTTGACCCGCCATCAGCGGAGTGTTTATCAAACAAACAGGTTCAGGAAGACAGACTGTAGCGTGATTGACCCTCTCTAACATCCATGCACTTGCAATCGTTTCATCGAAGACAGTTCGTACGCCATACTACTACGATGAGTACAAAGGCGTCAACTTCCCAGTCAGCCATGCTGACGATCCAGTGCAAACATACCGAACGGCGCTCCGAGTTGTGAATTCAAAGTGTTCGCAATACATCCTTTGGCGCACCTAGCTAGTCGCTCCTGGCGCCCTTTCACCACCTGGGCGCATCTACTACAACGAAGTGGTACCACGCCCAATGCAAAAACAACGCCACCGATCTCCGTCAGCGGCGGGTGTTGCAGAGCGGGGCATGTCCACTAGCTACCATCTCCGATAGTGGCCAGTGCGTCTCGCTGATCGGCCAGGTTGTATCTGAACGATACTTCTCCAGGCTCCCGTCTGGCTGGCGACAACTCTTGTCCACCACGGTCGATCCCCGAACTTCCTCGGACGGCGGCTCGCGTTCACGGTTTCACCGATCCTCTAGAGGGCATACTAGGGTCACCTCCGCGCCATGGCTTTCCTCTCCCTCCGACGAGACTTTGGCGACGACCAAGCTCTCCCACCGCAGCTCCCGCTTATCCCTTCTCCCGTTGGCGGGACCCCATCCCCGATAGACTATGCGCCTTCATGCCTCTTCGTCGCGCTGTATGCGCTGCTGGTCCCTCTGGCCCTGTACCGCATATGTGCAAGGTCCTCGCGGAACCTGATCGTAGTGTTCACGCTCGGTCTCATCGTAGAAAGGTAAGCCACCTCATCCGTGTGCCCATCCCCCATGGCATGCATCTCTTCCCCCTAGCACTCGTGGAGAGCTGACCACTCCCCGCATTGTCGCTTACAGGATAGTGTTCTTCGTAATCCGCGCCTGGGAAGCGCACGCCCCCGATTCCCAACGCACGTCCCCCGTCTTCCTTGCGTACGCCCAGAGCACACTCGCAGCGGGCTTCGTCTCGGTGGGCAAAGACCTCGTCGCCGCAGTCCGCTGTCTCCTCGTGCGCGCTGCCACTGCTCGAGCTTCAGAGTCAGAGTCAGAGGCAGCGAACGCGCTCGAGGCTGAGGCAGAGGCAGAGCTAGCGTCCGAAAAGAGCCCCTCCAGTGCGTTCACTGGAACCGCGACCTTCGCCGACGAACCTCCGAAAACGGCACGCATATCCACCCTCCCGCTGGCAATGCCTTTCGCGTTGGGAGCTAGCAGTCATCCGACACGCGCGAGTGGTGGGTGGTGGCGGTGGATGACAGCCAAGCGCGAGCGGACGCTGTACGACATCGCATGCGTCTGCATGTCCGTCGCGTTCGTCATCGTGATCGCGCTCTCCCTGGGATCGGGCGGGGTGTACGCGAAGGGCATGTATGTCGAGAGCTGGGCGAGCAGGACTCTGCAGTTGAGGTGTGTTGTTTACTACCCGTCACTCATCAAAGGCGAGACCGGGGCTGACCCCACAGATCTTGCAGGTACATCAGTTGTGGGCTCGCGCTCGTGCTCATATCTATCGTGCACATGGGCGCATTCTGGGCATGGGCTCGCAACCCAACTATGGGGCATGGGTCAGTGACGATCATGTCTGCGATTTGCACTCTCTTGGTGAGTACCTCTCATCCTCTCTCGGTCTCGCTGGTCTCATATGCGCGACTGCAGACGGTCGTTGGAGTGTATCGGCTGATAGTGATGGGATCCGAGACGGAGAATCTCCTGGCATCAACGGGTGGTCTGAATAGCAACCAGTCAAAGGCTGCGTTCTACGTCTTCCATATCGCACCGGAGTGGTTGGCCATTGCGATAGTCCTTGGGGTCAACGTGCGAGAACGCTTTGTCCTCGGAGGCAGGATTGATGCTACGGATACTGCAGCGGCGACAATGATTGCGATAGCGTCAATTGCAGTATGAGGGTACTAGTAGCGTCTGTATGTATCATAGTATTCACTTAGCTAGGGTCACTTGAGGGTATTGTCTAGGTCTAATTTCACACCACGGGATAGACTGCTTTGACGGCGCGAGTGTGCGTCACAGTTCCACATGCCGGTACGCACCCTGATACAATACCGTCGTAATCGGGTTGACCACAGCATGTACCTCTGCAAGCCTATCCTCGATGTCTTCCGTCGACGCCGACTGGCCAAACTCCTCAATCCAATCGTTCACGCTCTTCAGCGCATCCATGATCGACGCCTTCTCCTCTGTGCCGAGCTTCCCGCCCAGACCCTGAGGGTCGGACGCCTGTGCCTTGAGCTGCCAAGAGAAGGTCNGGGTCGGACGCCTGTGCCTTGAGCTGCCAAGAGAAGGTCGAAAGCTGGTGGAGCGCGTCGACTCGCCGCTTGTTCTCCGCGTCCTCCGCGGCGAATGTCTCAGCTTCCCTGATCATGCCGTCGATTTCGTCTTGTGTAAGACGTTCACGAACGTCAGAGATCGTGATGATCTGCGACTTCCCGCTAAGCAAACACGTCATGCAGTCAGTCATCTATGAACAATCCATCAACAGTACTTCACTCACGTCGCCGCGTCTTCCGCATGAATCTTCAAGATGCCATTCACGTCGATGTCGAACGTGACCTGGATTTGCGGCACGCCGCGCGGCGCCGGCGGGATGCCCGTCAGCTCAAACTCGCCAAGCAGGTGGTTGTCCTTCGTAAGCGGCCGCTCGCCCTCAAACACCTTGATGAGCACCGTCTGCTGATTGTCGGCCGCGGTCGAGAACATCTTGGTCTGGTGCGTCGGGATAACCTGGTTACGGCGTACAACGGGAGTCATGACGCCCCCAGTTGTCTCGATCCCGAGCGTGAGCGAGTTGATGTCGATGATCGTGTAGCCGCATAAGATATCGTCGGTGTCTCCGCTGAGGATGGCACCTTGGATCGCTGCGCCAATTGCGACCGCCTCGTCGGGATTGATATCTTTGGAAGGCTCCTTCCCAAAGTAGTCCTTGAGGAGCTCCTGTACTTTGGGTATCCGCGTCGACCCGCCGACGAGGACAATCTACGATTGCAGGTCAGCGCAGCTGCGACGACATACAAGAAACCACCCACATCAGCTATATCTTCCTTCCTGACGTTCGCGTCCTTGAGCACCTGCTCCACAGGTTGCATCGTCTTCCGGAACAGGTCCATGTTGAGCTCTTCAAACTTGGCCCGCGTAAGCGTCTCCGAAAAGTTGTTCCCGCCCTCGAAGCTCTCGATGTCAATGCGCGCGGACTGCTGGTTCGACAGCGTGCGCTTCGCCTCCTCGACCTCCCGCTTGAGCTTGCCCATTGCACGAAGGTTGGAAGAGACGTCGGTGCCCGTGCGCGTCTTGTAGCGCTCGACGAGGTACTCCATGACGCGGTTGTCAAAGTCCTCGCCGCCGAGGTGCGTGTCTCCAGCGGTAGCCAGGACCTCGAAGACGCCGTCTTCAATGGAGAGCAGAGAGACGTCGAAGGTGCCGCCGCCGAGGTCGTAGACGATGACCTGGAATTCGCCGTCCTTCTTGTCCAGACCGTAGGCAATGGCAGCCGCAGTGGGCTCGTTGATGATACGAAGGACCTCTAGACCAGCGATAGCGCCCGCGTCCTTGGTAGCCTGGCGTTGCGCATCGTTGAAATCTGTTCGTACCATACTTACCAGTTCAGAAAGCCGAGAAGGCCGAAGAACGTCATGCAGCTTACATGCTGGGACAGTGATCACCGCTTGCGTGACTTGCTGTCCAAGGTAGGCCTCCGCCGTCTCCTTCACTTTGGTGAGAACCATGGCTGAGATTTCTTCCGGTACCTAAGCGACGCGTTCAGCGTACAAAGAGCAGAGACAGGATGGTGGTCGTGCACTGACGAAAGTCCGGAGGGATCTGCCATGCTGGACCTGAATCACAGGTTTGTCGCCCTTCTCGGTGACCTTGAACGGCCTGGAGAAGGACTATGAGGAGACAAACGGGCTGGATATGTAGAAACATACCAATGCTTCATGTCCCTCTGAACGTCTGGGTCGCTGTACTTGCGGCCGATCAGTCGCTTAGCGTCGAACACGGTATTCGCAGGATTGTCATGCAACGCGTTCTTCGCGCTGTCGCCGACACTTCGTGGCGAGAACAACAGATGAGTATGGACCATATCAGCGGAGAGTTCACGACGCACAGTCGCTCGCCGTCTTTTGTGAAGCTGACCCACGACGGGGTGAACCGATGACCTTGGTCGTTGGCGATGATCTCTATGGTGCCACCGTGTTTCACGCCCACACAGGAGTATGTCGTGCCAAGGTCTATACACAAAGTTAGTCTGTCACTTCCTTGAGCATCAAGGTCCTGAAACACACCTATGCCGATGACGGGGGCGGTCTGGGATTTGGAGTTGCTGGCGTTGTTCGCCTTCACTGCTACGGGACACAGTAGGACGAGAGCTAAGAATAGGAGGAAGATGAAGGACAGCGACCAGAGGAGCCGCTCAGTTCGTGTTCGTGTAGGTCGTGGCATGGATGATGGTGCTGCTGTTTGGTAGAGGGTGGTGATGAGAGTTCGGCCAGGCTTGCAGCCTTATATCGAGCACTCTTGACCAGGCCACGTCACTAGCAGTCTGTGTAACTGCGAGGAAGTCGTGTCACTGGCGCTTGCGACTCTGAACCTGGGGTACGCACAGCTCAATCAGTAGCGTTTGCTTCCGTTGGAGGTGTTTGCGGAGCACTTGTCGGTGGCCACCAATTTGGATTGACGGGGAGAACACGTATACGGTCAGATTGCCAAGCTTAAGACAGCGAAGACGACGTGGAGGCGGCGTCTAGGGAGTTGCCTGGGGTCAATGCATCAGTGACTCTGCCAGCCGGTACCGAAGGGTAAGGTCTGCTACCTTGTACTACCGTGCTTCCTCGCTGGTTAGACCAGAATTCCAAGCAATGGGTGGTGGTAAACTCTGACCCGACAATGGCGGGTGGCAGGCGGTTATGGCTCAGAGTACTTGACAAGTGGGCGATGCGGTGATAACGTTACTGCATCTTCATCAAGACCTTCGCAGGTGTCGACATTGTGGAGCTTTTCATTGTCAACGGGTCGTCGGGGCCAGCTTCATGGCCAAAGGTTCGCCGCTCCCATTCTTGCATCTCGCGCCCCCCATAAACGTGACACAATTGGTCCACAACTTGAACGGCACTGTTTGGCCGCAGATATGGCAACACCGATACCGTGGAGAGTGAGCCAGCCCAAACCTATCACGAGAATGAGAAATAACACACACGTCGTCGTCAGAGCAAGAGACAAGACGCAGCGATTTGCACTGCCACTGCGATGAGCACAGAGTCCGATCTTCCTGCCGACGAGTCGGACTCGCCGCAGCCGAGCACGTTCTTATTATGTACTCACAATTGATCAAGCGTGTACATAGCCGCTCCAATCCAGTCGTGGTTAACATGGGGTTTCTATTTTGTTGGAACGGACTGGCCCGAGGGTGTCGTTGAGACGCTCATCTTGCTCAAGTTGAATGGCTCTCAGTCAAAACATGGCGTGAGCATTATGCCTTGCCATGGGACCCACCGCGCTCGGGAGGCAGCTTTGTGGTGGTCGGGCCCTGCAAGAAATGAATGAGTAATGGTACGAGACGCGTGATAGTGAGTGCGAAAAGTAGTAACAGGAAGTAATTCACCCATCCTCGTCGGCGCTGCTGCTGATAAACGAGACAACAGAGTGGCCAATAACGTACTCATTCGAGGCAAGTTTCAGCCGAGCATTGGATGTCCATGTGTGCAGCGCCGTATATCGCAGTCACACGCGTTCAAACAAGCCACGATCGACTATGATATTCAGCGACTGAGTCCAGGGATTAGAGAAACGAGGGTGCCTGTCTAAGAGGAATTGAGAAGACCTGGCAGCCCCCATCCCGCCAGAACATCTAGTCCACTCCCGAATAAATATGCGTAAGTATAACGAAACCAACCGGGAGCTCCATCCCCTAGGCCACAGTGAAGCTGCAACATCGTCAGCATTGCCGCGAGATAGGGTGAATATGCATTTACTCACTAGACCATGTCATCAAGAGAGCCGTGTTGTGCGACGGCAACGAGCGCAGGCTGGTGGTTCGCAGCTGCGTTGATCGACGCGAGACGATAGGTGCCAACGGGAAGGCCTCCCGGGACCTCGACCGAGAGGACACCACCAACAGCCTTGTCGTTCAAGCCCTTGAAGAAGACGAAGTCGTTTAAAGGGTCTGTCGGTGTCGTCGAGTCAAGGGCGGGAATCTTGTCGACGACGACGTGCGAGTGGCCCTGGATGTTACCCTGCGCGTTGACGACCTGGGGGACAGCGAAGTAATTTGCCTGCGCGTTCACAAAGAAACCGGTATCCAAGTTGTTGATCGCCATCTTGATAGTGAAGTTCGTGTTCGCGGGGACAGTTGCGCCGTTCGGGGGGAAGACGAACTTTCACGACGGCATGTTCGAGATTGACGCGATGACGCCCATCGGAGCAGGGTTGCAAGAGCCCTCCTTGATCTGCGCACCGTTGGTGATCTGCAGGTTGGGCACGGTCGCGCAGAAGTTGATGAAGTTGTTCGTCGAGGTGAGTGAGGCGACCTGGTTAGCTGTAGGTCTAAGATGAAGTCGATGAGTGAAGCATACTAACCAGAGAAGCTCATTAATACGAGCACTCACGTCTCTTGGCCATCCTGAGCGAAGCCAGTAGCGATCACGGACTGCACGAGCGTCGGCGACTTCTGAGGATCACTGTCATCGCTACCCGTGGCTGCTCCTCCGCCAGCAGCATTATCACCCGCAGTTGATGACGACGCCTGTCAAGGAGCGTCAGAAGAACATATAAATGCAGGCAGATGGAGGTGGGCACATACTGGAGGCGCCGCTGCCGTGCCACTACCTGCTTTTCCACCACGTCCAGCACCCTTACCACCGGTTGCACCGCCGGCCGCAATCGAGGACGATGCCTACCAAGGAGAGTCAGCAAGTCTAACGTGTAGTACGTACTGGAGGGGCCGCTGTCGTGCCACTGCCCGCGTTTCCACTCCCGTTTGCGCCGGTCGCTGCGATGCGGCTATCACGGTCAGCTGTTGTCGTACAGGTGACGCTCGTTCCCGCAGAGTTGACCAAGGGAAGTGCGGCGCAGCTGGTGAACGGAAGCTGTCAGTAAACTGGGAACGGATTGACCATGCTCCGAGACTTACACCAGTCCACTTGCGCAGGCTCGCAGGACGAACTTGCCATTCACGCACTGGGCAAATTCGTTATTCACGCACTGGGCAAATTCGTTATTCACGCAGGCGTTGTCACCAGATGTACAAGGAGAGTCCGGGGTGAGGCTCGCAAACGCCGAGCTGAGGTAGGGAGCAACATGAGCGGCGTAGCGCGATGTGGTGCCATACAGAACGGCAGACTCACTTCAGTAAGATTGCCGCCTCGCCATTTTGACGGGCAAAGTCGCGACCGAAATGCTTCGGCCGCGCAGAGGCAGCGAGAGCTAGGGAGAGAGCGACAAAAACACAGCACTTCATGCTTGATTGCTAACGGTATCTAGCGGTCTACGCAAGGAGGAACGGATGTCTGGAACGGATACCAGGCCGCTGAAGAAAGTCGTGAGGCTTGGACGATCACAGATCGCTTCTAAGGAGGGAAGAATGCGAGAAGAAGAAGGGGGACGAGGAGTGGTGTCCTCGTACAAGAACTCTTTTATGCTCGGATGCGGAGCCTCCACTGCATGTCATTGGTGCACCTGATCCCGCGATAGCGGACAACATCGTCAGGTAACCAATGACAAAGGAGTTCATTGCCATAGACGTCCATCCCAGAGGGAATTCTCGTCATCGAGGGCGTCCTGACCCAATAGACCACAAGGCACCGGGGACATGGACGTGTTTCTGTACTGCGCTCAGTGCGCTGAGCACGCACACGCATATTGCCAGGCTGAGATGCAGGCTCCAGCGCGTGGAGGAAACCAAGACCAATGATGTCGCGAGAGCGGGAATAGCTCACTGATGCGTATGAAGAGACATCCACCTCTCGAGGCGGGAACGTGTCATCTCAACCGACTGTGTGAGACTCAGATGCAGGCTGCGCGGTTTCCGGGACTCGTTCACGTGCAGATTGTGATCGTTACCAACAACGGACAGTGGCAGATTCCTATTGGAGCCGTTAACACGAAGGCATGAAGAACTGCTGTGGAAGTAAATGAACATGCCTAACTGAGTCCGTGGCTTCTGCCGATTCCGTTGAGCAATAGTACGCCGCCATAATAGGCTCTAGCCGCATGCTCGTCTCGAGGTAACTCCGATAACTCAACTTTCCTGCGAGTCATGCTGGCATGCAGAAAGTGCGCTATTCGAGGCCATTCATCCGTACGGGCCTTCCACATGGAGCATGATTCTGCGTTCAGCTGTATCGCATACTGTGGCGCCCCAAGAGAAACCCAGCGTAGTGACACACCTGCTCATGCAGCCTTGAATATCACAGATCATCGCTCATAGTACGTCCATACTTACCTCACCATGAGCAACGACGTCGTCCACCCTGGCTTCAATCCGCGCCGTTATGTGTCGATAATGCCGGGCGTGACATCGTTGTGAAGTAATTCAAGGCAAAGACGTATCGCGTTACGAGCTGCCGTATGACCGTATTTTGCGTGAATTTGATGGGAGGGGGGCCGGGGAGGTCGCAGTACAGAGTACAGCAACAGGGTCGCAAGCAGCACTGGCCACGAGCGCCTATGAGCCATGTTCGGATCAGTTAGATCTACTTATGGACATGCTCACGACGAACTTGAACCTCTCCCACCTTCCTCGAATCTTCTGTCACCTCGAGTGAATGAAAGATATCTGCGTGTACTCCGTTGAATAGCACCCGTCTCATGGCGATCTTTGCTTGAGTCCAACTTTAACGAGAGGGCCAAGGGAAACCGATTCGATGACGTGATTGGCCCTTTGAAACTGGGGTGCGGGTCGAGTCGGGTTGAGTTTGGTCTCCCGCAACACTTTTCTTCTCGAATTATGCCATTGCCAGAGGCCAATAACGTCCGGGATTCCAGGCGAACCACAATGAGTGTGCAAAAGCCAACTGTGGATTATTCTCTGTATCTTGTGACCGGGAGGGAGCTGCTCCCGGAGGGAAAGGTCATTCTCAGTTCATCTCTATGTTCTCTGGCGATGCTGATTAGGGTTTACAGGATTATCTAGAGTCTTTGGAAGAGGTGCTTTCCATTTGATATCGTACGAAGCAGATCTTCTCCTGACGCACACTGCAGTCGATCAAAGGGGGTGTGACTCTTGTCCAGGTTCGCGAGAAACACGCAGAGACCGGAGAGGCGAGTCAGTGCTGCTTTCCTCCTCAGGAACGTGCTAATGCGACCTTCCTGCCTAGTTTCTGCGAATCGCGCAAGCGTCGAAAGACATATGTCGCAAATATAATGTCCCTATCCTCATCAACGACCGTATCGACATCGCACTCGCGATCCAGGCAGATGGAGTCCATATTGGCCAAT
>WJSG01027896.1:0-11448 GCA_016618145.1 Sanghuangporus lonicericola | reverse complement strand
ATCCTCTATTAAGCTCTGACATCTTCTTCGAGTAGTCCCGCTCCGCCACCCGCACGCTCTTCTCCATCTGCTCCGTCTTAACCTGGACATCTTTGCGCACAGCAATGAGCTTATCCACCGCGGCCTCAAAGGTACGGATGAATGGCTTGGGGTCGAACGCTGCCAGTCATATTCGGTCAGGACAATAGTTGCTTGCAGGCCGCGGGCAGCTACGCACGTCCGGAGTCCGCCTTGGATTGCGCGATGAGCTTCTCAGAGATGGCGCCTACGAAGTCCTTGACGTCGAACTTTCCCTTGATGTACGTCTGCATCATGAAGTGCTCTACATGCAGAAGACCGTGTGTAGTACCTCGAACGCCTCGAGACGCAAATGGCCTTCCACGGATGGCTCCAGTGCTCGCGACGGCACACTCATCTCTGTGGAAGCTTCAGAGAGCAGTGCAAGTCCGCGCAATCGTCGCAGGGGGCTTGAGGTAGTATGCGGTAGTCAAAGGCTGGGTATAGATGACAAGTTGAAGCGAGCTCGAGGAAGTGATGAAGGTAGGTGGAGGACGCGATCGCGTTCCTGACGCGACGGTGCCGCGCCGCACCGCCGTCTAAGCGCCCATATATACCAACTCTGAACCTCTCTCAGTCTGAACATCACATCATACTCAGGCTCAGACGAGCTCCAGATCTGTCATCTATCCTGTATTCTATACAGCGCACCGCTCATACCCCGTTGCTACTAGCATCACCTCTTGCCATCTGGTCCAGCTCCCTGCAGCGCGTCTGCCCGGAAACAGTCAATGTCTGCAATGATCATGAGCAAGGCAGGCTGCAGCGTACCTCCAACGCAAACAGATGCGAGTCGTGGGACTCGGGTGCAAGCCTTCTGACAGACTCTGAAAGGTGATACAGGTACTCCTACGGTGCATCAGTCAACTCTGGCGATACTTTGCAAGCTTGGCCCAGAGAAACAAACCTTGTTCGGTCCCGACGGCCCTACCGAGTGCCATATCCGCTCAGCGAGCTTGTCTATAGGCTCAGAGCCCACTGGGGTGGCACATACTGTCAGGCGAGATGCCCGTATTTCAGGACAGTATGGAACTCACGAAAAGAGGGGTTGTCTGGTCGCCCGACATAACACTGTGTCCGCGTCAGCGGTGGTCACGAGAGGTATGGACGAGAGAGCGCACGTATGCCTTGGGAATGATGACTTGCTCATGCCCGTCGACGAGGCCATAGATATCGAGCTCTTCTAAGGTGTATCCATCCTGTAGAAATTGTCAGCAGGAATCCGCTGATCGAGACGAATTACTTGCCTTCTCTCGGTAATCTTGAGATATTCTCGGTGTCGCTGTTACTTGTTATGCAAACTGCTGTATATGGACGCACCTAAGTAGTCCCGTACCTCGGACTCGTACGCAGGATCTATGGTATATGCGACACCTATTCAAGGGTTGCCAATAAGTCCCCGTCGCGGGACGGCATTGAGGAGATGNTAAGTCCCCGTCGCGGGACGGCATTGAGGAGATGAGGCACATACCCCATACGACGTCGTCGTCGGGAAACGGGTCCTGGAAGGCGTCATCAGTAGACTGCCGCAAAGTCCACTCCAGGGACGTACGGCGCCAGAGAAATGGTCCCAATCTTCCTTATGGATCAAGGTAACGACTCTGCCTGGATTCTAAACAATGAAGTCAGTCAAGACAGCTCTCACGCGATCATAAGCAGCTCAACGGACCTTGGGAGTGCCTCGGTGGTCATGCGACTTCTGCGCGAACCGACGCACATATCCCTTGAGATACCCGGGAGCTGTACGTTGAGAACGTCAGCGCGGTTGCCCCGGATACCGACATTGTGATATGCTGTGGTTACTTTGGGCGATGACATGCGGTGGTGGCTGCCAAGCACTTTCAGATGAGAATCATCTCCATCGCTTACGGACTCGTACCAATCCAGGCGTACCTTCCAGATGAGCGAACCATAGCCGAATACAACATAGGGTCGCTCGGACATGGCACGAACAATCTACAGCTCCAGGACAAGATGGCGGTTCCTTCTCGGAGAGCGACGGACGAAACCTCCCGATTTGGACGCCCGCCGTTCTTCCTCAGACACTCACATGCACGAAACTCACAAGCACTCACCGGCACCTTCGGATCGCGCAAAATGACGAACTTCCGACAGCAGATGTTTCATCGAGCGGTCCGAATGATCTTACAGACACGCGCTGACACAGTCGTTGGTAAACCAAACACATGCTGAATAAGGCCGATGGCGCAACACTTGTAAGCATTACAACAGTATCGTACCCAGTATTACTTCTACACAACGAAGACGTCTCGAGGATAGAGTGTACATAACGATGTTGACAACAAAAGACGTGACGGGTCGTGATAGAGAACAAGCAAGGCGATGGTGGTGTACAATGGACGGGGACGAAGCGGGGACTTCCGCGCTACGTGTGGTAGTGAGGATAGATGAGCTCGCTGCTCGTGCTTGGAAGAATATTGCACGAGGCCCGTTGGCGAGCAGACTATGTGTGGTAGATGAGAAAGGAGATGGTGTGCAGTGGATGACGGGCAATCTGGTCGGTGTCGTATACCGTCGTGGGTCAAAGCCCAGATTACATGATCGCCACCTGGACGCACTGGACGCGATCAGGCGCGGACATTAGGGTATGCTAGCCTCTGAACGGGAGCGGATGTAGTGGGGGATGCAGTGTGGGCGATGTAGGTCTTCACGCCGAACTGTGGAATTTTATCGCGCCTTGCGTGCGGCTTTTGAGCCAGCCCTTGAAGCCGACGATGAAAAGAGTCCAACAGAAGGCCAGACAAGTGATAGCGACACCGACGTTGAGGAACATCATGACGTCGTCGCGGCCCTGGCGCATCGCCGCAATGGTGAGTTCCTCCGTAGAGAACATAAACTCGAGACCACCACATGCGAGGAGGAAGGATGCAAGTGCTTCGGTGGGAGGACGTGACGGGAGGATGGAGCGGGGAGGACCAAGCCACAGGAAAAAGTAGGTGAGGCAGCGCAGGACGGCGAAGCCAGAGAGCAGATAGCCCCACACCATGTGGATCTGAACCTGGAAGAGGTACGTCTGGAAGTGCGCGCTCATAGCGGCACCAGTGATACCGATGCACAGAGCGGGGAAGGGATTGAAGCTCGCAGCGTAGCTCGGGGGCTCAGCAACCACCTCTTGCGAGCGGTCAACAGCAGGAAATGCAGCCGTTGCACCGGCCGCAAGCCAACGCCTGATACGCTTCGACTCGATACCCATGCCAACCAGACCAGCGAACCAGAACATCACCGCGATACTGATATGCTGCATTTGCTTAGTCGTATAGGGATCGCCGGGGTGTGCGCCGAAACGTTCCATCCAGGTGTTCGTGATGCCGTAGAGGAAGATGACGAGGGATTCGACGAACTCGGCTGTGGGGTATGAACCGTGGTGCCGAGGGGCTCGATTCCAAGCCCAGCCGAGCTCGGAGAAGGATCCCAGGAACCGGGCAAAAGTTACAAGGCCGTAGCACCAGAAAATGCCACCCTCTGCGTAGTCGCGCAATTAGCACCCAGCGTCTCAAAGGACTAATCGTAGGACTCACTGATCAGATGCGCCAAACAGCCGTTAATGTAGTTTCCACGGCATCCGCCGGTGTAGACCACGATACCGGTGATGACTTGCATGAGTCCTGCGAAAACGAGCGAGCGCTCTGCTGTTGCGAACGCTGCCCGGCCCACGACCCGGAGCACAGCCCGCTTATCCTTCCCTTGCCAGGGATAGACGTGGCCGGATTCATGCAGAGAATCATCGGAACGCCGAGGGGAGTGGGGACCAAAGAGCGTGCGCTCCGAACCAGCTGACTGGGGATAGGAAGTACGACGAACGTGACGGCCGACACCGTGAGCCCAGTGAACGGTATCGTGGTGAGCGTGCATGTCGAGGTCGAGTTGGATGGGTTCCACGACGCGGTCGCGTCTGACATGAAGGGGTTCAGACTCGGGTTCGTGTTCCTCCTCGTCCAGGTCCTTCGCCTTCAGTACAGCTTCTTCGAACTCCTCGTGGTCCTCGACGAGATTCGTGTACTCAGCGGAGGCACCGGAGACATGGTCATCCCTGTCCAAGAATACGTAGGTCCAGAGAGTCTTGAAGGCGAAACGGTCCTCTCCTCGGCGAATGGAGCCGACGTAGGACACGAGGCGCCAGACAAACGAAAGAACGTCGAGAGCGGACAGTGCCACGGCGCACGCGAGGAAGAGATAACCTTGAGAGCCGTGCTTGCTGCCTTCGTACCTGTGACGCCATCGGTCAGTGCCTGGTGGCGGAAAATACAGTACCGAGAAGTACGGACATGTTGGGCGTCAACTTGCGATAAACTGCACTTGTGGACAGTCCGAGAACGACCAGACCATAGAAGACGAGGACAGTCACGCCATGCCAGGCGTGCTTCACGGAGCGAAGGGCGATGCCTTGCGAAGTGGGGAAATTAATGCGGACAGGAGGCTGCGGGAAGCTAGATATGCATACCTATTGGGAGTGCACCGAAGAAAGCCAAAGACATGAAGAGCGCATGCAGCCCCATTAACCCCGGGTACCGCTTCTCGTCGCCGTGGGACTCCATGATGTCAATCCAGTAATATGAAGGTGCCGTCGGTGCGTGGTACATGGTCACCTCGGTCTCGTTGAGTTGGACAATCGGAGCTGCGTGATGTCCGCCATGGCCGTGGGCGTGGTCGCCGTCTCTGGGTATGAGGAGTGGCTCGGTGTGCGGGATGCAGTCAAGCGATCGCGAGTCGGAGCATGGGACAGCGGACGCAGCGGCGAGGGCTGCCGCAACGGCGGGGACGAGGAAGGCGACGCGGGCGCGAGGCAGACGCATGGCGGGGGAATAGGGTGACCATGTCAGGATAATGCGCAGATTTTATGGCAAACCCAAAACAATCGGCTTCGGAAGATGCGGGCGGCAGAAGTCGGATGGTCGAAGGCTCGAGAACGGGTTGGGTAAGACGAGCAGGCTTCGGGACCGGGATTTGGTCTACCAAACCTCCTCAAGTCCGTTCCGTGCGTGTTCATCGAGATCGCGGTGACTAATTCCGCTCTCTGTAAGCATTTTTCGCCCTCCGGCCTTCTCGCTGTCGTACGTGCCCTGCAGAGCACCCTGTAGTCAAGATTCGACACGGCCTACTTACTGCTCTCGTCGGACACCAAGCAGGCCTCGCCAGAGACAGGTTGGTGCACAGTGCAGGAGCCCGATCCTCGCCCGATCGGCCACCAGTAGTCCGGCGGCTAAGTACGTCACTGACTCAGTCGTTACTACTATCTGCCGTCGCCCGATGCCGACGCAGCGCCCGGATTAGCGCCCCTGGCCATGATTCACACCATGATGCGTTTGCGACGTGCGTCCACCTTCCAGCCGACCTCACCCGACTTTCGTGCAAACCTAGAACCCGTCAGTGCATCTTCGACTCGCGTCTTTCGTCTTTCCTTGCCGCCTTCACATCATATCTGATACAGCAGGCTGGCCGAGACAGATCGCGAACAATGGATCCTCGGCCGTACTCAGACACATGCGGATGTGCGCAGCTCCAGCCGCAGTTTGCGAAGTACGTCGAGTCTGATGTGGAATGACCTTGGCGGGGTACGAGACCACACAACGGGTGCATCGTCTCCTGGTCTAGGAGACTCTAGGTCACCGTGTTTACCTGCTGCGTCGCACTTGTCGGTGGGTCACTGGCACCATCCACCGGGACTACGGGCAATCCCTCCCGGTGCCATAGACCTGTTCCACCGCGTTTCGACTACGTGCATGGTACGCAGCACGCAACGTCTCGAGACCAACTCCGTCGTGTGACCTGCATGCCTTCAGAGCGTGTCACGGAGTCAATCAGGCTTCAGGGCCAATCCATCCAAATTCCCGGTGAGTGGTTCTCTCGGCATATACAATTGCTCAGCACCTTTCTGTCAGCCAAGAAGAAGAGTGCGGAATGCAGCGCCCGACGATATCGGGCGAAGTGGGTCACAGGAGTCACTGTTCCGCCAGCCGCGGCCGACCCTATCGAATGCCGAGCGTTGCGGCATACCACTTTCGGGCTCCTCCTCGGAGTTACCGGTCGTTGCATCTGCAGTCTGTGATCAAGCTCAATACATAGCGACCATGCAGGAAGAGAACGTCTGCAGGACGACTGTGTTCAATTATCCGGAGGCCGAGAGATTCGCAAGACAAAGCTCAAACACATGGGCAGTGTCCGACAGAAAGGATCGTCCTGGCCAGAGTTACTGCGGGATCTTGTGGTACTTTTGCTGAACGCTCCTTTCCAGTCCGAACGTCACTGACCTCATGTGATGCTTCGGAAGGAGGCGATGCCCGTGTACCAGCGTATTTGGCATACAACCGCCGCCTGGGGCCCTACCGGCTGCGCAAGGCCTGCGCACGACTGCGTGCGGCTGCCATACCGCTCGAATCATGCTTCAAGATGCACAAAGCACGCAAACGTCCGTATTCGAGGTCAGCCGCAGTTGCTGCGAGGCAAGCATCCATAGGACGCAGCGACACAGCCGAAACAAATTGCGGCAAATCCGCACTACGAGCGCAGCTGTCCGGTAGTTCCTGTCCCCTATTCCTGTCTATCACAAGTGCTTTGAGGCGTCATCCTGACCTGACGATTGGTATCATAGTACGTACAAAACATGGTTTCCCGAAATGCTTTGTGATAGGCGGCGTCCGGCCTGCGTGTGGGCGGTGGATGTAAGTAGGCTTCTCGCCCGAGCGATGAGCGTCAGAGAGAAGGAAGCGTTGTAGCTCCCTTCTGACATGGCCGGACTTGCCGAGGTTCAGCGAACATAGCGGACGACGGAGAATATCGGTTTCCACGACTCACGGATGTCCCTGATCCTGTAAGGGGTTGAAGGACACGCCTCAGCGGTATGGCTATGTACTCGGGCGTTATTAACGTAGCGGTCGGAGAGAGGTGACGCTAAGGCCTGTAACGACTGGAGCGTTCAGTCAGACACGACAGGTGCTTATTCCGCGATTGCCACTGTGCAGCACATATGTGGCTGCTTTAGCCACAATTTCGCGGACGCGCTTGTGGCTACCACGTGACCGCGAAGTCCAAGTTTGTCGGGCGTCTAGCTGGAGAGCCGAGTCCACCTCCCACCTCGGTCCACTCTATGACCCCAGGGTTCCACTTGCTCAGCTGGCTGCTCTCGAGACGCTCTGCTCTAACGGCTCTCATGTTCACTCCGGCATAGTACGATTTCTCTTCTGTCCGGCCACCACATCGATAATAGTGCACCGATCATCGTACGAGCGAGGAACTGTCTGCGCGAGTCATACGAACGCTCTTTGCTTTCGCGCTCGTGTCCCGCGCTCTCGACGTCAGCTTCGCACACAGCAGAGGTCTTCGCCTGATCATCTGTTAACATGGCCGCCTTGAGGAAGATCCGACACTTCGTGTGGGGCGAGATTCCGGAGTCGAAGACGGAGCGGAGCCTGCTGCTGAAGATAGATTGGTTCATCTTGTCGTATTGTTGTCTCATGGTGCGTGTCCTATTCCTGGGCTATGCAACATTCTTGCATCTGACCTGTCTGGTTCTGTGGTCAGTATTTCTCCAACTGTGCGTCTCGAGCCGTATCATGTCCGCACGCGCGTGCAGAAACCCTGACGTGCCCATCCCCGTACTACCTGCCAGACCTCGATCGCAGCAATATAGCCAACGCATATGTCTCCGGCATGAAGGAAGAGCTCAACATGCATGGAACGCAATACAATGTCAGTCGCCTGCCCTGATGCTCCGGGAATACAGTGGGATTAATGCACGCTTCCTGCAGCAAATTAACACGATCTTTACCTGCGGATATATCGTCGGGATGATACCAAGTGATTTGACATGCGTTACGAATACGTCGGAACACGATGTCTGACCGGTCTCGACTTCGCATGGACAGATAACTTGATGCTGCAGGTCGTGCCGCCCCGGATATGGTTCCCTGCAATGCAAATCATCTGGGGTGTCCTGACTTTCTGGTACGACGCCAATTTGTCATTCGCAAGGCGATGTACTGACCTTCTGTCATCATACTAGCACCAGTGCGGCGTCGACAGTCCAGCAGGTGAGCTATTGCTGAACATCCGCGACTAGGTTTTGGCCTGACAGTAGCGACCATGACAGATATACGTCATCCGGTTCTTTCAGGGTATTGCGGAGTCGTCGACGTTTGTCGGGACGCACTACATCCTCGGCTCGTACGTCATGTCATGTCCAGCTCCAATCTTGTTTGATTGATCTTTGCTCGTGGGCCGTCAGATGGTACAAGCCTGGAGAGCTCGGGAAGAGGTCTGGTATATTTACGTCCTCTGGTCTGGCTGGCACGTTGTAAGTCTGCCTGGGCATCACACACTGCAGCACACTGAGCCTCCTTTTGCAGATTTTCGGGCCTTCTGCAGGCTGCTGTATACACGTACGGTTGTTCTTCGTCTGCTTTCTTCGGAGCTGAATCTCGTGTCGTCCAGAAATTTGAATGGCGTTTCCGGACGCAGTGGATGGCGCTGGCTGTGAGTATGGTATCTCCCGTATCTGAGTGTACATGCAATACTAATTGATTGCATGTGTGCAGGTTCATCATAGATGGGGTCATTACAATGCCTATCGCGCTGTACGGATTCTTCATGTTCCCAGACGTTCCTACCACGACGAAAGCGTTCTATCTGTCAGAAGAGGTCAGTGTGCTGTACAGAATCAGACAGGGCACTATGGATACCAACTAAGGCTGCCTCACTGTCTAGGAACGTCTGATTTCATGCGAGCGACTGGAGACTGACAAAAACAAGGACATCGATCACGGCCATCTGTCTTGGAGCATCGTCAAGCGCGTCGTTGGCAACTGGCGGTGGTATGGATGCAGTCTGCTGGTATGCTCATCATCTTGTTCGTGACTTCCGGTGAACTCACGACGTGCTGTCCTGTCTCATCCAGTTCGCTATTTCGGGCGAGACAGAAAGCTTCGGCTCGAACAACCTGATGGGCCAATGGTTGAAGGCCATCGGGGGTTTCACAGTCCCCCAAATCAGTACGTCCCCCGTCCATGCAGCCGTCAATTATTAAGGGAAGCCTGACCGTCCATTTCGCGCGCAGACAACTACCCCTCTGGCGCTACCGCATTCGCCATCGTCTCCACGCTCGTCTGCGCTACCTGGACAGACGCGACGCCCTCACGCTCCCGGTGGCCCGTACTGGTCTACATGTCTATCTGCTGCATCATTGCCAGCGCGATCCTCCTCGCACCCTCCTCGCCCTTGGGCGCGCGTTTCTTCGCATGGTACCTTGCGGGCGCGAGTTACGCAGGGCAGGCGACGACGTTCGCGTGGGCGAACCAGATCTGCGCGGACGACCACGCCGCGCGCGGAGTCGTGCTCGCGTCGATGAACATGTGGAACAACGTTGTGAATGCGTGGTGGCCGCTGGTGTTCTATCCCGCGACGGACGCGCCGCGGTTCACGAAGGGCTTGTGGGCGATGATCGGAACAAGCATTGCGACGCTGATCGTGACGTGGTTTGTGTGGTACATGGAGCGGAGGGAGACCCGGTCGAGGCAGGAGCAGGTGGAGGCCGCTGACGGAGGGCGAGCGCGGGAGAAGGACGATGCTGCTGACGAGAGATTGGGACGAAAGTCGAGCAGAGGTGAAGACGAGAAAAGCGTCACTAGTCGACATTCGTGACGCCTGAACAACAGAAGTCATCGTAGACATCCTTGCACGCTCTGTACTGATGTTTGTTTCCGTCATCACATAGAACTGCACGCCGATCTAAATATTCACCGGATCCCCTCACGTCTGCCACGCGAACATACAACGTGCCTGCGTTACTCAACACCGATGTCAACATATCGTACACTCGTCGGCTATGCAATCATCACAAGAAGTAAATCTTAGCGAGCACCGCTGCAGCGGCCCGCGGGTGCTCGAAGTAGATCGTGCCATATCCAGACATGACCGAGTCAGACCTCCTCCGCCTCGGGGCCTACGCGAGCCGCCCATCGCCGGGAAGGAGCCCATATTCCTTCAGAAACTCGAGCGATTCGACCTTATTGCCCACGTTCTCAAGCTGGATGCAACATTGGACCAGCCTGCCTTCCATGACGTCCCTCCTGAACTTCGATGCGTCCAAGTCCGGGTTTCTATCCTTGAGCTCCGTCAAGAGCTTTTCTATGTCCTACCGATCAACGCGACGGATTCAGCATCGTCCGTGGGGAGGTGTAACGACACGACACACCTCTTCTGGGAGCTTGCTCCAGATGGACTTTATCGGAGTGTAGGTCAACTTGTGCTTCCCCAGGTAGAACCACCCAGATTCGGAGTCCTGCATGGAGCATTCGTCAGCGCCAACTCAAAGTCAGGAGTGCTCGCAATCACCTCCTTGGCAGGGTAGGAGAAAAGGTTCACTTCCCCAATGCCGTTGGACCACTCTTGGACCTTGCGAACCATAGCCGCGTCGCCCCATCCGATCAGGTACGTGGCCGACAGGCTCTCCAGGATGACCGGCCTGTACACAAACGCGTTGTCCGCCTCCGCGTGGACACGGATGTCGTACCCTGACTCAAATTCCAAGCTGCAGCGCACACATTGCGTCTCAGCCAACTGGCGTGGTCTTGGACATGTTCCACGCACCTCCAGATCGAGCGGATCTATGAAGTGTCAGTCTCTCATCTATTCAAGGGACATTCATGTTCGGTTCACCGGACTCACCATATCATCATCAAGGACCAGACGATCCGCCAAAACATTGAAGGGGATTGGTCCATGGGAGACCGACGTCGCGGGGCACTTCTCAAATTCGAGATACCAGTGCAGGCGTTTCTTGCCAGTCTTTCGGTTCTTCGGGGAGTCGGCAACGGAGGAGGTCGACACGTTCGTCTCTACGGAGGAAGTGCGTGTAACCGTCCTCTGGTTGTTCACGGCGTTTGTCCTGGTCAGAGGAGCATGGGTCACTGGTCCAATGGACACGCTCGCAACCGAGCGTGCTGGACGAATCGTCGATTCGTCGTCGGACTCGACAGGTATTTCGCGCTGAGGATGCTGGAGCTTCTTCGCAGGAGCCAACGTAATCTGTTTGCTCGCTCTTCTGGTCGCAACGTCGGGAGGAGCCTCCTCCGCCTAACATGAACATTGGATAAAGCAGGCAGGCAACACACAACCACCCAGCACGCACCTCCTGGTGGCTGAGCAAGTCCTCGATGAACTTGTGCGCATTCGACAGCTCCTTCAGCGCGTCGTTCCGCTCACGTATGACTCTGGCCAGCTCCGGGGCCTTTGCCTCAACCACTCGATGCAACCCCTCATTCTCCTGCTCAAGCTGTCGGATTTCCAGGGCCCGCGAGAGGTTCTGCGCCTCGAGCTCTTCGATCTTCGCTTGGAGAAGGCTCGTGCGCTCATCAGCGGCCTGAGTAGCTTGGCGGA
>WJSG01027831.1:0-32679 GCA_016618145.1 Sanghuangporus lonicericola | reverse complement strand
CGTCATGGGTCGGTCGACGGTTCTTCGCCCGCCGCGTACACTCAATGCAGCCACCGATCAAGGCTGTGGACGATGCCACGGACCCGGCGCAAATCAAACGGTCGATGTCCGATCCTAAGCATTTCGATGGCTGGCCCTTTGGCGGGTCCAAGACTCAGCGGTTCTCCGTTCCAGTCCTGTCCGTCATCCAGCCTGGCAGGCAGCGGAAATCGAGCGACAGCGCTCCTGTCGGCCGCCCATAGTTGTCGCCTGCCCGTCCTCTTTTTCCTACCAGGCCCTCTACACATATACTCTCGATATCCCCTACATACTTAAGTTATACCTTTCGTTCCGCTGGCTTGGATCGTGTTATCTCAGGTGCGCTGTTACCATTCACTCGTCTCGTCTCGGTTCAGTACTGACAGTGGTTTTCGCAGGATGATTCCTTCGTTCTCATCGTCTCGCAACGTCGCACTGCACTTCCGCTTCCGCTTCCGCACGATGGCCTAACGCATGCAAGCCTCGTCCCTCATTCACTGACCGATCCCATGTCCTCCATTCGAACTCCAATCCATCTCATCACATCTATCCAAGATTGTGCACGATCCCTTTGTTTTGCTCTCCCGCCTGCTGAGGGCCGTTACCCTTATCCATTCCTAGCTGTACCATAGACGTTACCCTGGCCGCTAATGCTGTCGCCGTTGCGCTCAGGCACGCGACTTCTCCCGCCACGCTCGCTTGTATTGATACACTACGCATCGCAACTGTGCATATATCTTCTCTTGCACCTCTGCGGGCGGGTCGTCAAGGCGGTCGAAGGAGCTCAGAACGTGCGCTGCTTTGCCATCGACGGGTGCATCGTGTCCTCTTCGTTGAGGTTCTTCCCACTCGTTTCTCTTACAGTTCCGGCCCACGCCCTATCCGTCACGCTCTGCTCTCCGCCTTGCCGACGGCATGCATAGCAAGAGACACAGGGAGAATAGCGGAATCCAGGGTTGGCGATTCTCCTTGCTAGCGTTACAACTATCGTACACAGCACCTCGCGCTCGGGTGTTTGCCTACTCGACCTCACTCGGCATCCTTGACCTCATTGAGCTCATGCGCGAGCTTCACGACATCATTCTATAGTTAGATGTGAGCGATATGGATGGAGAGACAGTACGTGTATGCGCACCCCTTTGCGAGCGATGATGACCGCAGGATCGTCCTTGCCTCTGCCGTTGCGGGTGACCGTGTTGCCCTACAGATNATCGTCCTTGCCTCTGCCGTTGCGGGTGACCGTGTTGCCCTACAGATGACGATACCCGATGACGCCTCGTAGCTTGTGCTCACTGTGAAGACGCACCTTCTTGCTAGTGACCTCGGCCTTGCCTTCCTCGATGATCTCGGCGATCTTGCCCTCAGCGTTGCCTGCTCCCCAACGCCAGCTGTATACGACGCGTCAATATCGTTCCCGGACATGAATGTGCGTCCCAAATTCCATACGAGACATCCTGGCCCTCATGCAGCTTGTCGGCCATGGTACGGTACGTGAAGTAACAGCGGCGGGGGTGGGGTGTGTGGACGATGGTACGTGAACGGGAGAGAAGTGACATCCGAGGTCCGGCGAGCTCATCCCGCCTTATATACAGCCTCAAGCTTCTTGACTGTCAGTGGGTCCGACGTGGTGCGTCATAGCCTCGCCCTGCAGGTTCGATCGCAGGCGAAGATCGCCATGTCCCCCGACATTCTCGGAGCTTGCCGAGGAAACGATGGTTAAGCCGATGGTGCGAGTTCAATAGTCCCTTCTTTACGCGTGCGCACTAACCACGTCCACTCAGCAACCTGTCCCTCGATGGCTGTCCCATCGAGCTGTGGCCTTGCCACCCGCGCAGCGTCTGCCGTTCGTCGTGCACCCGCCATTGGTTACATGATGTCCGTAGATCCTGTTCTAGGCGAGCCCGCGGTGGCGAAACGGCATCCGGTGGGCTTGAGCGTGCTCGCTCGATATCGATAACCCAGGCCACTGCTAGGTATCCCGCCATCTCTCCTGCAGCTACCCATCCTCATCGCTCATCGCTCGTGACTTGGCTCTCGCCGCATGGCCGGAGCTGTTCCTCGTGAGGGAGTACTCAGGCTGGGAGCTCACTTGCCTGCCGGGCTGAACATGGTCGTCCTACCCCGGTATGGTCCAACCCAACCTGAACGCGCGCGAGACGTCCTAGCGATCCATGAGTGCCGCGTCGAGCGAGGTCAGTCTACGCCACCTTCTGCACATGCAGCCATCACTGAGATCATCCTTCCAGGCATATCGTAGCCTCTGTACAGCGCTCCGTGCACCGGGAAGACCTCCCTCGTTCACGGTATTGCAGTCAATCTCAACCTCGAGCTCTACATCGGTTCCTTCAGGTGGATGGGTATGGCGAACGACGTCCGTCATCGCCAAGCTTCGGGACAAGTGAGGGCATCGTCGCAACATCGTCGCCGCAGTCTACAAGGGCATCAAGGGCGTCATTCCGACCCGGAGAAGCAGAACCAGGATGCTCGCTGATGTAGCAAGGACATGACCCGGTGACGTCCCCGTCACTTTCAGCGGGCTGCTCGATGTGCTCGACAGCGTTGGCACACAGGAGGGTACCGACTGATCGTCCGCGTCATGACGCACGAGTACAAGCCGCGGTATGCCGCCCCGGTTGTCTGGATATGTACATGGGGTTCACGCTTGTGAGCAAGCTCTGCTGCTCGACGGGCCACAAGGACAAGCGGCCGGACGAGAAAGTGCAGTCGGACGAGCAGGACAGCATCTCATCCTTGCCTATCTCGCAGCGCGCCCCCCTGAATCCTCGCCGTCGCCGTCCACATTTCCCTCTCCGCCAACTCTTCCTCCTCCGCGGTCGGAGATTCGTCCGCAACTTATGCCGACCTCACATTCTCCGTCTCATGGCCCGAGTCTCTCGACCGAGAAGGCAGCGGAGCTCGCGGACCGGTTCTCTGAGCTGGATCCTTAGTATTTAATGGGGGCACTGTAGGGCTATTTGATGATATGCAAGATGCGCACATACGGCACCGTGGACGAGGCTGAGGTACGGGTCGAAAGGAGAAGCGCAAGCAGTACAGCTGACGACTGTCCGCAGAACAACACTAGGACTGCTTCACTTCCTATCTGTCGCGCCATACACGCCAGCACGGGTAGTCTCTTGGTGTTGCTCGTTGCTGAGGCAGTGGGACGCCTGCTGCCAGCTTCGCATGATACCGTGACTCATGGTCAGGCTCAACGCGGCAGTTAGGCAGCCTATAATCTATTATCCGACAATTCAATCCCGATGAACGAGCTGCGCGCTCACTTGAGATAGCGCACACGCTCTGTCACTGTGCTGGCCAAAGATGATGAACACCATTGATATTGATGTCGTTACGATAAGTAGTAGGGATGGCTGTACTCGGGCGTAGAGCCGCAGAACAGTATGCAATTAGTCTTCTTCACGCCACATATATGCAACGGACTTTGGTCTGTCACCGTAGACCCGCATGATACAACCATATTGCAGCACCCTCCGAGCCTTAGTCGGAGTGTTGTGACTTCCGTCTTCGAGACATTTCGACAATAGAGGGTCCGAGAGCTCGAGAAACAATGCGAACGTCCTGTCAATCTCCAGTGGGGCTGGGCATGAGGCCTGAAGGCGCATCTCTGGGGATGTGATACTACTTGACCCAGAGGCTGAGCAGTACGGCATGCGAGCCTGTGACTGCCGGACCTATGCCATCGTAAGTACGCAGTCAGATACATACGAGATGCCACACTGCAATCTGTCAAACGAACCGTAACCTGAATCGCTCCGCAGGTAAAGGAGACTGTGATCCAATGTATGGGAAGCCTGCCCATTTTTCACTTCGAGAACCCACAAGCTCCAGATTTCGGCGGCCCATGACCTCTCGTCAGAGTAGCGGGCGCGTATCCGGGAGGCGATATCGCACAGCATATTGCGAGACTACGCCCGGACAGCGGCGCACTGTTGCTAGCCGATCTGTACGATGAGCCGGCGCAGACATGAGCCCGCTCGACGCGGTCCACACCCGTCCTGTCGATCGTTCGTTGGTGTAGCGAAAGCTCGGAAGCGATTTGCTGTCGCTGTCGAGAAGGAGTCCAGGGAACGGCTGCCTTGAGTAGCAATCCCTGTACTACTGTAGTGATGCAACAGCCCGGCGTAGATCCAGGTTGCCGTGAACGGTAATCGGTGCCTGCGTATCCTCGGAGTCGCTTCGCCCGCCGCGGGTCGGTGCGGTACCATGATGCCGCATAAGTACTTGTTGTTGCTCGGAGACATGGTCGAAAGATGCTGCGCATACATGGCCGTTGGCAGCTGTCGCGATGTTTGGGTGAAGGCGACGTAGCTCGAATCCGAGGCCAAAGAGTGATAGGTCTACCATACGAGGTACCTAGACGGATTGGTTAGTAAGCGAGAGATCGGGCTGTGAGAGTGAACTTGACTCACCTTGCTTGCTCGCTAGTCAACAGCGTCCCGACATCCCGTAGAGTCGTCTCGAGTAGCACTGCATGCAGTACATACCTGGACATGAGGGTGAATACCACGGGAGCTGTGAGGCTGCGCGCAACCTACCCACAACGACTGTCCTCCATAGGGAATGGCTTGCTCGAGGCTCTGCTGGCCCAGATGACGCGAGACGTCTGATGTCGCTCGTGATACCGGATGTGAGCGTGGAATCGACAGCATGGCGGGACGAGTCCAACGGTAGCGGCCTGTGCGGGCGGGACAGACGGCGGTGGAGTGCACAAACTCGGAGCACACGATTAGGGACTATGATGGGACGGCTTGGAGGATCCGAGGTACTGCAGCCGGGCAGCCTGAAGGCGAAGGAAGATACTGCGAAGTGAGAGTGGAACAACGACTGCACTCGCGAAGTACGTACAGGCTGGCGTGCGCGTTCCGACTCGCAAACCGACTTCATATGTGCCAGAGATTCCGAGATCGTTGTCGCAGTCGTGACGAGTCGGGATGACGTCTAGATGGAAAAACGTGAACTGTAATGACAAGCTTGTCTGGACCTGCGGAGCATGTGAGTGTCCGCTGTGTCCGTAGTGTCCAACGATGCTCACCTGCATGATGCGAAAGACTCTGATCACTCCGAAAGAGGCCGCTGAGTTTGGACGAAGAGCGCACGCAAAGTTCTTGTCGTGAACTTGGCGATCTTCGCGCGTATCTTGCTCAGAGACGGCAGCACCTCTCGGTGGAGGTGCGAAGCCTCAGAGAAGTGGCGCAGGTTCGCAGAGAGGATTGAACGGGTGTGTTGGCATTGGGCGGGACACTCGAGACAGACGGCTCAGTGACTCGTCACGTTCGCAGGCGCAGAATAGAAGTATGGAATGCCGAGGTGAATATGCTGTACAGGGAAGGGTTCACCTGAGCTGCTCCCCGCCGGGTAACTCAGGCGAGCAGGATACAATTTCGTGATGTCTATAGAATCTGTTCAGGGCTCGAGCCGTTGCAGGCAACAAGAAGCACAAGTACTGTACGCACACTAGTAGTATGTACTTGCGAAGGCTTACGAGGTCCGAGGACAGAGCCTTCGATATGACTGCGGATGGACAGCGCCATAGAGCCGATAGCGGAAGGGAATCGAAGGACGGGGCGCAGAACGGGGCATACACTGAGCTGAGGCAGAGTGCGACGACCGATGGCGGGGAGACGAGGCGTCGAGGAGACAAGGCAAGCCAGAGAAGAGACCGTAGCTAGCTATAGGCCTAGACTACTACGATGCCGGAGTCTCGGACCGGAACGCCCCTTCGAGGCGCCTATTCATTTCCCTCGCTAACTACTGGAGTACTGGACGACGCCCCAGACGGATGCTTCAGCGGACATCGAGCTCTCTATCATCATGCACTGTGACTGAAGCTGGCCTCCTCGTTCCTCTGCTCACTCAACCACTGGCAGTCTGCCACTATCCCTGGAGCTTCTGTTCGGTGAGCCTTCTGCCGTAGGTCCTGGATGCAAGAACTGCTTCAAATTCTCGCGACCACTCGAATTAGCAGTCAGTAGTCTCAGATGGCATGCGTGCAAGGGAAGCGTTGCAGCAAGGCAACGAGAGCAGACGAGCAGGCGCGAGGGGTCACTGTTCACGGGGGAACTGGGACTAGAGGTGAGTATCATCTATCATGACGAGTCCTCCTCTCCCCGTGGTCCCCATACCCATGCTTCATTCTCTCAGAGCTACCATAGCTGCGTCCAGATCTGTAGCCGATGTCCAAGTGCACGCCCGTCGCCCCATGGCGTGTGCTCTCGCCCGCAGTTCAGATACGACGTCTCCTGCCCGCACAACCTACCAGAACTGCAAGCTCTATCCTTGATATGACCTGCATCTTTCCGTCAGCCTCGCTCTCTACTTCGCCCGCCTGCCTTCCTGGATTTACACCGTGTCGACTGTAGGGATAGGCCGTCAATATTTCCCGACGTCCATCAAGCCGGCATCGACTTGCTTCTCGTGCGCGCCCTCAGATGCACACCTTTCCATCATGTTCGACATTATCTTCCCGTCTGCGGCACATTCATAGTCCTTGCACGCTCGTGACGATGTCCCATGCATAGTACGTGGCCTCATCTCCTGCTCAGCCGTCCGATCTCCGACGACTGTCGCACCGAGCTAGGACTTTAACACCCACGCCGCGTCTGCCGGCCGTCACGTACTCCGCCGTTACATCCTCGACCTGATGCGCACCGAACGTTCATCGTTGTTGATTGTTCAAGTCGACTTGTGACAGTGGGCGTGTGCATGCGAAGGGCTCGCGCGCGACTCCTGGTCCGAGCCGAGACTCCGCAGCTCTACCCGACGTCTGGGAGTGCGCCTCGAGGACCGAGAGTGATGATGGGTGAACACTACACTCACAACCCCCAGCCTGCAGGTGAGCTGCTGATCGCATCGTGGGCGAACAGCACACAGTCCTGTCTTGTCGCTGTCGCCGTCAAATCTGTCAATTGGCAGGCTCCCTCGACCTCTCAAGTTGCTGACGACACCTCGCGTTCTCCGCCCGTGTGTATGTCGAGGCGACGTTCTACGTTCTACCTCCGCTCTAGCTACCCTCGCCCGCTCCGCCCGAGAGAACTCCCGATGACAGCGTTCCGAGTTCCGAGTAGACCTCGGACGGGATTGCATTTCATCGAGGTTAAGTTTGAGTTTGGTCGCTGGTGAGTGCCACGTATTGAGTTTGCGCAGGTCGTCGCTATGTCAGCGAGTCTCCGCCCCGCTGCGGTTGGCCCTTCCTCTCGACTGTCCAGCCTCGGTCCCCATCGTACGATCCTTCCCGCAGGTGAGCCGTCAGCGATCGCATTCTGGGTAGCGTGCTGAGCTTATCGACTCGTGGTACAAAACTCAGATCGAGCTCCCGACTCCGAGGACGGACGCAGTCGCGACTCGCCCCAGCGTCGTCCTTGGGGTCGTTCTACCTTCCCCTCCTGGTCCGACCGAGCTCGGGCTTCGGGCTTCGGGGTGCGCGGAGGATAGAACGCCTCACCCGCTTTGAATTGGCGGGCGGGGTTCTGGGGAAATGTGCGCCTCAACGGGCCGGGCGATGTGAGCGTAAGTATCGTCGCATCTGGTGGCCCTCCGGAGGGGGGTCCTCGTAGCGTTGTGGTAGGAGGACGGGGCCATTCGAGACCGGGTCTTCGGTAGCGACCACAAATCCACGTATGCCCAAGTGTCTCTTCCGTCACGATGTTATGTACACTTTTTCTTGTTGACCGCGATTATCTGCAGCCACGGCTGCGCGGAGGCGCATCAGCGCACGGCATCCCGCCATTCCGGCATTCTCACAGGGCTCGGTCAACAGCCTGAGGAACTGTATCAGTGTACAGCTCTCCGCACATCCTTCGCCCCGGGCCCGGAGCGTTCCAAACGGCCTGATCGACAATTACTTATCACACTGCGGCTCTAGTGTCCGCCCTGCTCGGTCCCGAAAGGTTGGTCGCGACTTGCGAGGAGGAGTCGTATACTCCAACTATGTGATAACAACGTGGTGCGCCCCATCATACGAATCCGTGACTGGTGCACTCGTCTGTACGCGACGACGGCGAACGCTAGACAGGCATCATGGCACCGGGTGTACCCAATGCCTCTGTCTGTAGTGCGGCGATCTTGGGAGAATACGCCGCGTCGAACTTCAGCGCATAACTCAGGATAACGGACAGTCGAGTGCGACACGAGGAGGAAACCTCTGCGCGATATTTGCAGATGGTCCGTATCCGTCTTTGCAAACGATCCTTCTGACCCGGAAACTCGGACACATAATTCATCGACACGGGACATATGTACATGCTGTGGTAGAGGTGATGTCGTACACAATGAGGGCACTTTCCAACGTCAATGCACCATCCGTCAAGTGCAGTGTTACACGCGCAGCTTCATCTTCCGCTTGAACACCGGGTTCTGGTTGGCGGCTGTCTCGATCTGTTCAGCAGTCTCTCGAACGTGTGACGCCTCCGCACGATGAACGATCTCCTCGAGGTTCGAGGAGTGCGGCAGAATGCTTCCCAGAGAGGCCTCCAACTCTCGCATACGGTTTTGTATATCGAGCTCATTCTCCTTCATCCTCTGTGACATGAGACGTGCGCGTGAGACATGGTGATCAACAACTTCGAGCTGAACGTACCTCAGACACGAGTTGTACGATCCTGTCGCTTGCCGCCTTCGCCCAATCTTGAAGCTCGCAACCGGCAGCTGCTACTGCGTCCGGATTGTTCGACCCGACGAGCTTGCCCATCCCGAGGAGCATGTTCACGCCTGGGTGCACGTTGCCGTTATAGAGAGTGACGTACATCTAGAACAGCGTTAGCGGACGACCGTCTCTGACACGCGGCCCGCGACGCTCACGTCGCTGATGTTCTGGACAACCCGGCTTATCTTCGCCGTGGACAGAGCGTGGTTGTAGATAGCCTATAGAACAAAGGCTGAGCCACGAAACATTCACAGGAACGACTGGACTCTCACCTGGCGACTCCACGCATCCAGGGATATACCGCCGACCTCCTGCGCACCCTTCCCTGGTGTGAGCTCGATCGCGGTGGCGTCTCTGATGATCTGTATGAATTGGTCCGTAGTCCCTCGGAGTGTGATCGAGACGAGATTGTTGACAGCGTCGAAGAAGTGAACGAGGTTGTTCAAGTATCGCTTCAGCTCGCAGAGGAACTCGATGGCCTTCAGCAATATCGCCATGATATCCTCCCACTGTGGCGTACGTAGCATGAGGGGAGCAAAGAGTGCCTCAGTAGGAACATCTCTCAGCATTGTGGTCGCACTCACGTTCCGCTTCTGAATATCGAGCCCAGCTATCTGCGCCATTATTTCTCCGAGTTGACCGTTGACCTCGATGAGCTTGTCTGATGCCGCCTTCGAGCTTTCCCTGCTCGCGTTGAGCTGGGCTTGCGTAGCAGCGAGGCGAAATTGGGCGTTTCGAATGGCAAACTCTGCGCTGCTTCCACCAGAAGGATAGTTGGGCTCCGGGAGGAACGCGTTCGAGCCCAAGTGAGAAGTCCCGAGCTTGAGGTCTGCCTCAACGGCGAATGCAACGACATCTGCTCGCCATGCGGACACGTCGGCCTTGAGTCGCTCTAACTCGGTGTGATTCCCCGGAGAAGGCATCGAGTCAACAAGCTAAGATGCCCATCGTGTGAGCAGACTGCAATAGCGTGCGACAGCGGGTTGGGTGCGCTGCTCACCTTGATGCCCTTTCTCGCAAAGTTCAATGCCTTTTGTGTGGCGTGCCCCGCATACTTATGGTTTGGATTGAGTCTCTTGGAGATCTGCTCAAAGGCGACGCGCGCTTCAAGGAAACCGCCGTTTCCGTGGGACTTGATAGCACCCCAGTCTGGACGTCCGCCGTCTCCTGACGTCAGTAGGGTGTCGAGCATTTCTGCGTATTTGCGGAGAGCGGATGCCTTCTGGAATCCGGGGTCATCGACGGCTGACCTGTCAACCGAGTGTTCGGCGCGTGTGGCAGCAGCGTTGGAGGAGCTGGTCGAAGACGACCAAGACGGCCCCCTGGTCAGAAGATTCACGACACCCTGCGTCACGAATTATAATCAGCGACTGAAATCGCGTGAACCGGGAAACCCGTACAGTGAAGCCGTCGACAAGTGTTAGCCCAGCAATGGTCCAGGCTGGACGGCGCCAGCGATTACGGAGTCAGGAACCAATTCCTCTTGGTTTATTATGATCAACGTACCGTCAGGCATGGACTTCGCTGCATCATTGAATTGCGCCTGGCAGGTGACAACGTCGTCACGAGCGCGCTTCAGTGTCTCCGCGCTGATCTGTTTCATTTCCTCTACACCGCGCTGCTCTTGCGCCAACATGGCCTTGCGCACAACCGCTTCGTGAACGCGACTCTCATTATCCCCTGCCGGGTACTGAGATGTGACGATCGATGCATTTGACCGCAATGTATGCACATACCTTGAGTCGCCACGCACGACACATGAATCTCCATCGTCAGCTCCAACAATTGACCAAAGACTTCATCGGTCTCCTTTGCTTTCTCGAGGCAGGCCTGAACGGTCTTGCTGAGAGATGCGATCTGGTTGGGAAGATGCCGCTGAATCGAGATCTGATTCTGTCGCGGGGTGTTGTCCTCGTGTCCCACCAGGAGGTCTACGATGTTGTTGACGCCTGGACCCACAGCCGCGCAACGCTTTGTGATCTCGTCGAAGTTGACGAAGGATTTGTTCAAGGCAAGACAGCCAGAGTTGACGAGCTGCATGATGGTGGCGCGGAAGCTGTTTGGGTAGCGGATACGCTGGAATCCTTCGGCGGGCTTCACAAGCTTGAAGTCGGTCGCCGTCGCCACGAGAGTAAGCTGACCTGAAGGTGAGTCAGTACGTGGACAATCACAGCACGATGCAATCATAATCTCACCTAGAATCGATACGGCCATGGGAGCTGGCACAAGGACGTCCGCACTTGGGAACGCGTATGATGTCCTTGATCTAGTATCAGAACTTCACGGTTCGCGTAGTACTCTGCGTCGGTGTACGACTCACCTGAGAGCAAAATCTCGCACCTCATCCGCCCCGGACTGTGTTTCGGCCAGTTTTTCGTCAAATTCCTGAGCGGAAGCCATGTCTCTGTGTGTTACCCCGGCAAGAGGCGAATCGGCCAGCTTTAGTAGGGGTACGGAGTCAATGGTCACAAGGTTCAGTCAACCGAATACGACTGCTGCCGCTAGTTCGCGATCACAATCCGGCACGAAGAAGTCCTCGAGATTGAAAGTTTCATTCAAGATAGTTGCATCTTTGGACCGATCCTGAGGCTGCCTGTCATCAGGTGTGGAACAGCGCATAGCCTCAAGTCATCGAGGCTGAGCATGCCCCGCAAATGTGCTCCCGAAGTGCAACTTCGGCACTTCGAGCCTTGATCGAAATTGACACCGGTCAACATCTGCGGGAGCAGCGAAGCACTTATGATCTATAAGGTTCAGTCGACAAAGCACCGAATCCGCGCTGAATCCTCATGCCACAAGTCAGGGCAGCGAAGTGCAGCAAGGAATCCATGGAAGAGCTGAGACAAATCAAATACCAACTTCGGCACTTCGAGCCTCGATCGAAATTGAGACCGGTACATGCGTTCAGATACTGCGGGAGAGAAGTACAAGCTTCAGTCGACAAAGCACCGAATACGCGCTACATTCTCAGGCCACATGTCAGGGCACCGAGGAGTCCATCGAAGAGCCAGCGAAATCAGATACCGACAATTGAAATTGAGACCGGTACATGCGTTCAGATGCTGCGGGAGAGAAGTAAGTATGATATACAAGGTTCAGTCGACAAAACACCGAATCCGCGCTACATCCTCATGCCACAAGTCATGGGAGCAAAGAGTCCATGGAATACAGAATGCGCCATGTCAGGAATCGCAACCCGCTCCATGGGTCAAACGGCAAGCTGGCGCCGCTTTATAGAAGTCACCCGCTTGTCGAGCATGACCAGCGCAGCGTCGTCCAACTGTGCAAGAGGCCCCTCGAACATTGCGTTGGCGCCAAGGGCCTCAATGACACCTCGTATCCCGGACACGACATTGCGCATGGAGGACATGGTCGAAATCGTCTTCGAGCTGCTCAGCGAGGCATTGACGGTGTGAAGGCAGTCGTTGATGCGTGTGGACAGAATCACGAGGTCGCAGCGTGTGTGTTCCAGCCTCTGCTTCTCGGCGGCCAGACGTTCTCCACGTTCTCTGAGCTGGGAGATAGTGGTGGAGAGTCGTGTACTTTCATCGCGCTCGCTAGCGAGGGAGGCGCGCTGCGATTGGACTTCAGAGCGCGAACGGGCGAGCTGGGCCTCTATCGTGTGTACTGTGTCTTTGCACCGGTCAACGGCCGCTTCTAGCGCAACGATGTCGATTGCTGCCAAAGAGAACGATACTACGGGCGCAAAGAAGAACGTGACAACGGACTATGTCGACGACTCAGTAATAGAAGGTGAAAGGAATGTAAAAGACATACTGCGACGCGTAGTGCGTTCCGAGCCGCCCTCTGATTGTCCAGTTTGTCTTCGGCGTGCCATAGCGCCGACTGAGCAGAGGAATAGTTGGCTTCTCCCGCTCGAATGTTCTCATCCAGGACATCTATGCGAGACTGGGTCGCACGGGTGTGTGCATCGGCCTCTGCAAGGCTAGCGGCCGTGTCACTGATAGACCTCTCGATCTGTCCGGCCTCGTTGATGTTCCGGGAGAGGCAGTCTCCGGTCTCCTCCAGCCAGTTAGATGCCGTCAGTGACGCAGAGTGCAGGCACTGCACAACGGATGATCAGTGCTGTCACTGCTGTGAGTCAAGCTATGGCAACACCTTGACACTTACGTCGATAACAGCCTGGCTAGAAGTGACGAACCTCCCGACTGTTTCCTGAGAGTAATTCACGTCCAATATGTCACTGAAAAGGGGGTGGTCTATCTGAAGTACAAGCACAACGGAGTTTACCGCCTCGACCGCACGATGGACGTCGGCGACGATGGAGGAATTGTGGTCGGACATCGTTATATCAAAGTTTGTGGTGGTGAGAACCAGGAGTACGAGGATAGAATGTCTCGTCACACCGACGGGAGCTTCCCTATATACCGCTGGAACATGCAGACACTGCACGCCAAGGTCGTGTACTTATCCTTCGATGTCAGATCGGATGGAAGCCAGCCGCGAGGACGAGGGATAGAGGAGTGACTGCGAACGTGCGCGAGACAAGGTTGAATCTCTTGACAAGTACTGGGAGGCTGGGAGCTATGGACAAGGTCAATCGGCGAAAGCCGGCGACTAGACGCCCCTGGCCAACGAGCATGATAAGTGTTCCGCACAAAATACAGCCTGTGGTACTCGTTTCAAAGGAAGTCGACTCCTTCGAGTCCAAGTCCAACTCACAGCGGGTAAGCAAGGGTCAGCGCTGTCAAGCCCGCCATAAGGCCTAATCGCACCCGCTGTCTACGAGCACAAGGATCTGCCGGCGACGCGAGTCGTACTGCGGCCACCGAAAAGTTTGTTTCGGGAAGCCGTTCGGATTCAGGGTGGCGGTAAACTGAATCACAAAATCCGTGACCTCGTTCGGAACGAAGAGCGGCGGAATAGAATTGCTGAGGTGGGGCTGAATAGTCTAGTCAATCAGAAGAGCGAGTGCAATAGATGCTTCTTCGGCGACTCACCACGCCCAGACCCTGCAAAGCTCCGCGCTTACTAACTGACATTCGAGGGTCACTCTCTCATGCACTGAGCGCAGAGCTGAAGACTCACCGTAAGACCACGCGGGCTGCTTGGAAGATCGCTGATCCAGGAAGAACCGCCTCGGTGCTTGGAAGACCACGTCCCCCTGGAAGGCTGCCATGCGCTGTACATCTCCGCAAGCTGATCCTCGTTCCCAGTGCCGAAGGGTGATCCTTGGGCAGGGTCGTCCGGGTAGAGCTTGAAGATCATGTCCAGCGGCCGCCTTGAGGAGGAAGATATCGTGCACGTAATCCCGGAACTCGGTGTCGTGAGTGCAGGGGCCGGCCGAACCCGAGAGGACGGCACCCAGCGTGCAGGTGAGCGGTGCGCCAGCGCCTCTCGCCCGGCGCAGTTGTCCACTAGTTTTCCTCGTCTTCCATCACCTCCTCGCGAACGGGCAAACCACCGCTAGCCTCGTTCGCTCCCACACTCTCGCTTTTCTCCCCGCCCGCCTCTCCCTTCTCGCTCGCGCTAGTTTGTAGTATTCCGGACCTGTAGCGCAACAACTTGAAGTACTTAAGTAGTGTCAGCACGCAATACACGTAGTGGTCTCCGCTCACCGGTCCCGCCTTGAAGAAGGCCGCTACGACGCACGGTCGCAGGATAACCGCGGCGCGAGCGAGCCCGCCCACCCAGCGACTCGACCTTCGCCGCGTCCGTGTCCGGCTCTGCCGGTCCCAGCCCAACCCTTCCGTCCTGCGTCCGCGTCGTACCGTCCGCGTCCAGCAGGAGCACCAGACGAAGCGGGACGTCCTAGTCACCAGTGAGCCAACTATACAGTCATAGGTAATGGAGGATGACGCACGTGACGTTGAAGCTTCCGGTTGCGAAGATGGTTCCCTCGTCAAGGGCGTCGCTGGTGATGAACGGATCTTTTGAGACTTCTCCGTCCAGAACAAGGTGTTGAGCCTACTACTGCTGGTGTAAACATATAACCGACATATGGGTCTCAGGCAGGTCCTCTGTATGGACAGCGAAAGATTAGACGAACATTCGAGCTGTCGCAGCTCCGAGTCATGACGTGGGACTCACTGTGTGCGTTCCAGCAGTCATATGCGCTCTGCTAGCATGCTCTTCACGTCTCAGGCGATCTACTTGACCACTATGATGCGTCTGGCCGTCCTCTAGAAGGTAACTGCCGTGCTATGCGCGTGTCGGGGGTTGTGATCCAGGGTATGGGAAGCTTGCCCATGGTTCTCGAGAACTCACAAGCTCCAAATGTTGGCACCAATAGCCTCTCGTCGAGCACGTACCCGGGAGGCAATATCGCACAGCGTGTCGCGAGACTACGCCCGGACAGCGGCGCACTGTTGCTAGGATGAGCCGGCGCAGACGGTCGGGATGAGCCCGCTCGACACCGTCCGTACCCGTCCTGTCGGTCGCCCTTTGGAGTCGCGCGGCTCGGAAGCGTTGTCGATAAGGAGTCCGGGAAATGACTGCCTTGGGTAGCAAGCCGCAATAGCCGGCGTAAGTCCAAGTCGCCACGAACGGTGTCCACGTACCCTCGGAGACGTCTCGCCGCCCGCGGGTTGGTGCGAGTCCACGATGTCGCGTAAGTCCTTCTTGTTGTTCTGAGACATGGTCCGAGCCGTCGCGCATACATGGCCGTTGACTAATGTCACGATGTTCGGGTGAGGACGACGCTGGGAATACAGTCGAATCCGAGGCCAGAGAGTGCTAGGGCGAGCGTACGAGGCACATAGACGGGTGGTTGAGTAAGCAAGGGATCGGGCTGTGGGCGTGAACCTGACTCACCTTGCTTGCTCGCTAGTCAACAGCGTCCCGACGGCGCATACAGTCGTTGCGATTAGGACTTGATGCAGCAGATAAGTAGCTAGACATGAGGGTGAATACCACGAGAGAACTACGACATAAGCGTACTCTACCCACAGCGGATTGTCTCAGTGCGAACTGGCTTGCTCAAGGCTCTGCCGGCCCAGACGACGCGAGCGTGGGTCGACAGCGTCGCGTGACGAGTTCAACGACAGCGGCCCTTGCGAGCCAGGCAGATGGCGATAGACATCGGGCCAGCAACTATGAGCACACATTTTGTATGTAGACATCGCAGAGTGGGTACGACATTCCAGCTGCGACACAGCGAAGGCTGACGCTGCACGCACATATTCGCAGAAGGGCTGGCTCTGCAGTACTCTACAACGGTGCAGGCACGGCTTGAAGCATCCGAGGTCCTGCAGCCAGGCGGCTTGAGGGCGATGGAAGATACTGCGAAGTCAGATTTGAAGAACGACTGCACTTGCGGTGTACGTACCTCGCGTGCGCGCTCGCAAACTGACCTCGTATGTGCTGAAGCTTCGATGATCGTTGTCGCAGTCGTGGAGACTCGGGATGACGTTTGGACGAGGGCACGTGAACGGTGAATGCAAGCTTTTCTGGACGTGCCGACCATGTGAGTGTCCGCTGTGTCGGCACTGACTGACAATGCTTACCGGCAGAATGCGAAAGGATCGTATCACTCCGAAAGAGGCCATCGAGTTTGGACGAATCACGGACTGGGCGGCCTTCGCGCGTGTCAGGCCTGCGTTGCTCGCGGGCGATAGCACGGAGGTGCGCAGAGGCGAAGATACATACAAGCGTGCTGGCGACGGACCGGATCGAGGAACAGCGTACGGCTGTCGTCACAGTCGCAGGTGCAGGAAGCAAGTCTGCAAAGCCGAGGTAAGTAGATATGGGAGAGGGAAAAGCTGGAGGGGAAAGCTGAGCTACTCACCGCCGACTTATAAAGGCTGAATCTCGCGAACTAGATGCGTATAGATGTGCATGTCTGTGGGACAGATGTGCAGGTAACCGGTCTGTTCAGGGCTCCGAGCCGTTGCAGGCGAGAAGAAGTGCATGAGTACTTACGCTAGTGGTATGCCCATGCGAAGGCTTGCCGGATCCCAAGGCAGAGCCTTAAGTAGGACTAAGGACGGACGGCGCCATAGAGAACCGATAGCGGACGGGGATTGACGGCAGGATGGGGCGCAGGGCGAGGCATAAGCTATGCTGAGGCGGAGAGCGACGAGTGATGGGGAAAGACGAGGCGTCGATGTCTGCAATGAGGCAAGCCAGAGAGCTCGAGGACACCGTGGCAGTGGCTAGAGGAGACCTTGCGGGTCGAGTTGGACGAGCTGCGACGATGCCGGAGTCTCGGACCGGGAGTCTCTTGGGGGCGCCTATTAATTTCCCCTCTGATATGACCTGCATCTCTCCCGTCAGACTTGCTCTCTACCTCGCTCGCCCGCCTCCCTGGATTCACGCCGTGTCGACTGTAGGGATAGGCCGTGAAAATCTCCGGACATCTATCAAGCCGACATCGACTTGCTTCTCGTGCGCGCCCTCAGATGCACACCCCTCCATCATGTCCGACATCCTCCCATCTGGGGCACATAATACATTCATAGTCCCTGCACGCTCGTGACGACGTCGCAAGCGTAGTACGCGGCTGCTCAGCCATACGACACCCGATGACTGTCGCGTCGAGCTAGGAGTTCAACACCCGCGCCGCGCCTGCCGGAAGTCGCGTACTCCGCTGTTACATAGATCCTTGACTTGACGCGTACCCGCATGCTGATTGCATCGCGGTTGTAGAGACACGTTCACGAGCGACAGAACCACGAGCTTGAGCGCGGTTGCAGCCTGCTCGCCCGCTTATCCCAACCACTTCTAAGAACCCCGCTGCTGTCAGCAGAACAGTGACCGCGCCAGTGGTAAGTCTTGCGTCAGTCGGTATACCACAGCCTACTGAAGTCATTTCGGAAATGAATATCTCCAGGGCGTCCGCCTTGGATCACGAAGGACCCCGCAGCGCTGCAAGATTCTGATGTCTGCGCGCCTTGGGTCGGCAAGACCTACACCAGTACTGTAGTGCGCCCTGGACGACCACGTTTGCATCTGCCTCTGACATCAGGGTACTGCTTCGGCCTCTGGCACCACTGTCACAGAGGCCACTACGGTCCGTCTAGCATCGTGGTCGCCACGAGCACTCCGTCTGTGCGGAGCTCTACGACCATCCCTTCTGCCTCACCCACGTCATCGCTCGCTTGACCTTCCACCAGCGCCTTCGCTGTTCTTCCCGCTCCTTCTTGAGGCTATAGACTGCTAGTCATACCATATGGTACGATATGAGCTTCATATCGGAACACTGGGGGCAATTCACTGTATATCTAGCAGATCAATTCAAGACAAAAGGTAGTTGTTGGCCATGTATGTCCACTGTAAGTCGGCAGAATATAAGCTATTCATATATGTTATACCAATTGCAAATATCCATTGCGAAACCTGTACTATGTCCAGCAAGAAAAACAAAGGATACACGTCAAATCAGCACATCATTTGTCCGCCAGAAATAGGCTAAACATATAGGAAATATTTGCACAATATTCCCAGATTAAGGCCTCAATTAGTATAGTGGATAGATGCCAGAGATATTCATAGTGGCTCCAAGTATTACTCAAAGTGTATCCAGTCATTCTGTGCCACTCAAATCAGAGATGTAATGTGAATATCTTCAATATATGAATGGGATATATCCCTCGATTAGTTGATGGACAACAGGCAGACCTATCAATATTATATCCACAGTTTCTTTGCTATATATCGGGAGAATGTCATATTAGACACATGCCAGCCATGTTACAAATATGTTCAGCATAGGACCGAACTATGTCCAGCCTAAATAATTACTACCACTACTACCAACTACTACTACCACCATTACAGCTACTACTGACCATTTACTGCTACTACTACTACTACCTACAATCACATGCTTGCATACTACCAACTCCAACCAAACCATAAGCACAGTGGGCTTTGGTGCCTGATTATGTCCAGAACCAGCTTAAGACATAGGGATGAGGATTGCAAACTGGAGCTCAAGACTTGTAAGGATTGGATTAATAGTGGTGAGCAACACAGGTGTAGTGACACAGTACCACCTGGTGTAGAAAGCTAATCATGTTCTGCACCATGCTTGGAAAGCTAAGCATCAAGAGGCACGCATTTTCAAAATTCCTGACATCGTCCTCACAAACCTTCGAGGACCCCGGAAACTGGGGATAGGTACATAGTCCTGCCTAAAGCGACATACGGATCAGCTTGCCGAGGAGCGCCTGATGGTCAGCCAGGGTCAGCCACCGAAGGGACATGGGCGTCCATGGACAGACGCGTAGATCACGTGAGCTTCTCTATTATGCCTTCTCGTGTCCCCCGACTGACAACACACTCCTATGTTGCGCAGATCTGACTGCTCAAGCTTATTCTACAATGTATTCTGTCTCATATTGTGTAATTTTGAGCATGAGAAGGAGGGTCATGTTCAAAATATAGCAAAAGCGGCCAAACGTCGCGAATGGGGACCCCGGAAACCGGGGTCCTATCCCACTTTGCTGGAGCCACATGTCGGCGATTCAGATCTTGCCTGCCTCTTGCTAAGCATGTCCATGAGTCAGTGTGCTCAAAATACTAAGCATGTCCTCCAGCCTGCACTCAGCAAGCTACCCAGTGCTGGCCCCGTTCTCAGCCAGCTAATTATGTCTTGTAGCAAGATGCTGCCGTACTCCGGCCGCAAACCACCAACATTGAACTCTAGAAGAATGCACAAGCCATTCTGGAGGCGGGATGTGTCTTGGGTGCATTGAATTTCCCTGAAACACTCTATCTCGTGCTGACCGGAGGGCCTCTTCCGCTCAGAAGACAATACTAGCTGAATTAGCTTCACTTACAGGCAGACAGTAACTGATGAGTCCGAAATTCGAAAATAAAACTAAAGGAATATGGGCTCAGACGAGCTCAAAGCTCATCAACGGACCATGTTTTGCACAAATGTTGCAGGTTCTCAACCCAGCTTCCCAACCGACCAACTGCAGGCCATCTGACACCTCTGCATGCTCCGGGAACACTCCAGGAGGCCGTGTCATGCTGCTCCACTTCCCATGGAAGCTAGGTTGGGGATTCACAACATTTGTGCAAAACATGGTGCCTGTCAGCCTGTGAGCCAAGCTAATTCAGCTAATATTGTCTGCTCAGCGGCAGAGGCCATCTGCCACCTCTGCATACTCCAGGAACACTCCAGGAGGCCGTGTCATGCTGCTCCACTTTCCATGGAAGCTAGGTTGGGTATCCACAACATTTGTGCAAAACACGGTGCCTGTCAGCCTGTGAGCCAAGCTAACTTAGCTAATATTGTCTGCTGAGCAGCAGAAGAGATGTAACACGCCCATCACTGAAGCCTGGCATCAGGTGGCAGGCTCGGATGATGTGCATTGGATCGAGGAATCCAAACATGTCGGTGTCATAGGAGTGTGCGGGAACAAAGCGGACGCAATCAAGTTGCTCCGCGCCGTGACCACTAGGCCACTGAGGGTCATATTGAAGCCATTGTACCCACAGAAAGTCTATGCGCATCGGGGTTTCGGAGAAGGGATGTTGGACTTGCGCATGGAACACACCTAAGATGCGAGCATAGGGATGCGAGGGGGGGTCAGACTGCTCAGCTGTCTGCAGAATAGACACCAAGATGTCGCGCTTGTCGGTCGAAGGGTTGATGATATCCTGATTGCGACAGACATCATACATCGTGTAGTTGAACCTTGCAGTCGCATGCCTGTAAATGCATTCATTCTGTAGGTATACTGGAAACTCAGTGACGTCTGCCTCGCTCGGATAGAGCTCTGCAATCTGGACTCGGAGATGGTCCAGTAGGCGAGTGCGGAAGTCCTGTGGGATTGAATCAGTTCGCATGCATTGGGCTCAGGGCATAATCAAACATGGATGGTGAAGGCAGGATCACTCCTGTGGTCATGAAGCCAAGGGATGAGGTATATCGCGTTTGCCTGGTGTTGTTCCTTCGCTATCTTGACGTGGGCATCGACAGGCATATCATCCAAGTCGACTGGAGGCTTTGCTTTCCCTCCGGGAATGTTGACTCCCAACTCTCGAAGCTCCTGTCGTGCTGCATCTCCGCCTCACGAATGCCAATGTTCACAATCTGTCCTGTAGCATTGTTCTTATTTGTACGACGGTAGCGAGCCTTCAATCAACGGTGTTCAAGCTCAGTCTACAGAGGAGATGACTGTTAGAAATGCGGTCACTCGAGACAACACACAATCCCACCATTTGTGTGGTATAGTTGTCGGTTGGCCCGGCTTGCCATATCACCGCTATGTAGTCGCCGAGGGCGTGAACCTTGTAGCATGTCAGGTTGAAGGTCTTTGGTCATCGAGAACTTGAAGCTTCAGTGCGAGCTTGCTGCGTAGATCCAGGAGTCTGCGGCTGACGGCGTGCCTCTGCTCGCTGACGAGCTTCACGTTCGCGCTGAGTCTCGTAGGTGTTGAATGCCACGCATGTTACACTCTGGAAGTGTCGCAGATGCTTGCCTAGAGCGGTCGTCCATGAGTCCAGGACCTTCAGGAATGATTCCGTATGCATGCGAAGCGTTGCAGCCACGTGCCATGCAGCAAGGACATAGAGAAGGTTGAGGATGTGCTCATTGTGTGGGGAGGGCAGCAGACCTTCGAAGCATGGGAGAGTGCACTGATCTACAAAGTTAGCATAGAAGCAATATCTCGATATGAGAATCCGGGCGTACCTGCAGCATATCTTCGAAGTTGCGTGCAGCTAGCTTCTTCATCTCTGAGACATCCGAGGTGAACCTGCGGATGGTCGACCTCCCAAACGTAGGCATGGCTCTATACCTGAGAATAGGTCGTCAGCAGTGAGCTATGACATCCTGCAGGAGACGACTGACCTCTCATTCAGCCTGTCGGTCAAGGATGGATCCTGCGCCTCCAAAATTCGGACCAGATGTGCGAAGACAGCCTTCCAGACGCCCAGTTCGAATTCATGCATGAGGTCGACCATCAGGATCTTGCGGTCATTGAAATCTGTGTGTACATCCATATTGCTAATCGTCGAGAACACATTCTGGTCGCCGGAATAAGTCATCAGTGACACAAGTACCACTGTGCACAGTTGTACCACTTACCCATTGATGTGCATCATACTGGTCTGTGCCCCGATTTTCCGACCTCTTTGCACCTTCTATCGACTCCCCATCCTCACTATCGTCCATTTCGCCATCCTCCTGCCCTTCTCCTGTGCTCCTTCGGCCTCATCGGCCAAACTGCGAGCTATCGTCGGCCTATATCGTCCCCAGTTGGCCTTGGTAGTCATCATTCATCCTTGCTCAACCATCACCTCCCACCTCATCTCTCGAATGACGTCGAACCATAGTCCTTTGCGTTCGACAGTCGTCGACCAGCCTTTGTCTTCACTCCCATGGCCAGCAATTCGTCCGTTCGTTGATTCGGCAGTTCATCGACCCTGCGACCCTTCGTCTATTCGAGCCTTTGAGCCTTTGAGTCTTCGTCCCTTCCCCCTTTACTGTACAGTTTGGTTCGACCTTGCCTTAGTTCATTTTTTCCCCTTCGCTTCATGTCAATTGGGGCGATTCGTCGATCACGTCATTATGTTGCGATCATTCGACCTGGTCCGTGCGCCTAGCGCCTGTTCGGCGTTGTTGGCGCCGTTGTTGTCGCATCACGCGATTAGCCTCATGTTCAGCTCTGATTGGTTGTTCGTCGCTTAGTCATATGCCGAATTGCGCGCTTAGTTGTACCATATCGTCGAATAGCATGTACAGCATCTAGTTAGAGGCCCCCTTCCCTTCCCCCACCATCTACCCTCCGAATCAAGAGAACCTTTCCCCCTCTCCATCACAAGCTCTCGTTTGCAATCGTTTCAACGCTCTTCGACATTTTCGCCAGTTTCGAGCTGGAGTCGCTCCAAGTCCAAGGTCCAGTTGAGTTGCAGAGTCTTCTCATAGTTTCACCGTATCGTCGGCCGGTGTCATATCGTCAACCCAGCAAGTAGCCCAGGAAGGGCTGGTTTCGCTCAAGACGAGCCTTCACGTTCGGCCTATTGTGGCCCTAGTCGATCTATCGTGACCCAGTCAACCTATCGTGGTCTCCCCCAGCCTATCGTGGCCCCAAGTTGTCCAGGAAGGACTTCGTCATTTCGTGCACCCAGGACGGGTCCGATTCGTCGCACGTTCGTGTCGCAGAGTCTTTGCATCGATGCCGGAGTGCCTCGTGGTCTCATCTTGCTGACGGCTATTCGTCGTTAGGTTATATATCGCCGACACATTGGTCCTCTCCCTTCTCCCTCGCACCACTTTCACCTTCTTCCCTCCCCCCTTTCGAGCTCTTCGACTTTGCGAACCTCCGACGCTCGACTTCGTCACCGCTCGACCGAGAATTGACTAGCCCACTCGCACCCTTTCAGGTTGGTTGTTGTCATTTGTTGGGTGTTCCGCCCGCAGAGACGCAGCTGCCGTATCACCGTGTGGGTACGAGTGACTCGGGCTTAAGGAGACCTTTAACAACTTCTGAGTTTACTACATAACCGTTGTCGTAAATGGCTGTTTGTGCCTCTTCGATCTTGTTCTGATGTTCTTGATTGTCTGCGCGAGCTGTGTTCGTCCTTGCCTCCCGGTCTACCTTGGTTCAAGCATCAGTATTTCCCGATTTATCTGAATGTCTGGCGCGCGGGCGCCTACCGCCTTGGACCTCGACTTCGAGCATACCGAGGCCTCATCTCACTCTGGCAGCTCAAAACTCTGCAGCAGGAATCTACAGGACTGGTTCAACCCCTTGCCAACATTTGTCATCTAAGCCTCTTTGCTGGGAAGTCCCGGTGCAGCCAAGAGTGCCAGACATCCCCGGGCCCAATCCGGCAAGGCTGCTCCGAAACTCCGGAAAGCAACTACTGAAGGATGCGTTACGAAGGCTGAGGGAGCCTACAAAGTCATTGAATCATGGCTATGGGACGATACAAGTTAAGCTCAGACGTCTGAGCTGTCTGAGATGTCTGAAAACATGTTTGACAGCGTCTGAAACGTCTGTGTCAGACGTTTCAGACGCCATCAGATAAATCTGGAATCACTGATGAGTTTCAACTGCAGCCAGGGTATCCTTCGACCGACAGCAGTGGGGGCAAGGACAGCCACCCATGTCGCCGATAGTCGCCACGAGCACTCTGCACAAACTTATCAGAAAGGGCTTGAAGGGAGTTTACTTAGTGGGGTACTTACTTCTCCGGATAGTCGGCAGAGTACACCAGTATACGAGGATTGACCAGTATACGAGGATAGACCAGTATACGAGGATAGACCAGTATACGAGGATAGACCAGTATATGAGGATAGACCAGTATACGAGGATAGACCAGTATACGAGGATAGACCAGTATACGAGGATAGACCAGTATACGAGGATAGACCCGGCGAACCACACCGTCAGCGCACCGGATCACCATCCCGTGCTTGTACGCCTCGAGGAACTTGGGTGGGAGTGGGCCACTACTGGCAAATGACGATTGATGGGTTTCTGTATAAGTAGAGTGTTCTGCTGGCTTTTAACTTGTGATCTACACTCCTTCTACCAGTAAAGATTGCCAGTAAGTGGTGTTAGCACAGCCACATAGGTGAGATAGTGTGCGTCATCCACAAGTCCGACCTGCAATCCATCCTGTTACTATGTTTAAAATGTCACACAATGATGCTATACCAACTACAGAATGCCAGTAAGTACTGTTGATCTTATTTGTAGCTAAGTTTGTCATCAATCTACAGAGCTATGTTACTAGAAGTATAAGTGGTGGTCATTTGCGGAGTTTTCGGAGACATCGAGCGCTTATTTGCGCTCACATAAGCTGGCTGGGCTGCTGGCCTGGTCGCACCTTCCTGTGCAGCCAGCTCATTTGCGCAAGCTTTCGGGTTTATCGGATTTTGGGCGCTTAATTTGCGTAACAGTGCGAATAATCCTTGCATAAGTAACTGGAGCTTATGGGGCATTAACACAGCACTCAATTGGGTTAGCCCTAACCCTATGTCAGCGTCTACTCAGTAAGCATTTGTTGTTATGTGTGATGATGTAATGATAAGCCACAACATTAGTGCTTGTAAGCTGAGTCCAAATATTATTCCTACGGGGATTGTTTCCTGTCCCAGCGTCTATTGGTGTATCTCGACCATAAAGGACGATTTTTCGTTCCTCATCAATCATAATTCGTCATCTTCAAGCATCACGCCCCAGGCTGTGTGGAAGAGTTCCCGCCGGAGGTGTGGCAACAGAGGAGCAAGGCTGCCCTTCCTTCCAGGGGTTTTGCGAATGAACTCTCGGATTCGATCTGGTAGCTATATCCTGAGCGTCAGCATGCATTTTCATACCTGTGAATCACTACATACCTTTGGAATGTACCCAATATGATGGGTGGTGTTCGCCTGTGGACGGCAGCGGACATACTTCGACTGATTTGCAAACTCGAGGTACCCTGGCCACAGTGAGGCTTGCCCAAACTGGGCAACATGAGTCCCGTCTGATGAGAGGATGAGCCCCGCTATTACCCTCAGCAAGTCGTGACTCTTGAAGCTCTTTTGTGTGCCTCCAGGAATGCGTCACTCGTCCACATCTCGTGAAGCACTCACTCAGGGGGAGGTGGAGGATGGCCGGGAGGTTGTAAATACTGCTCATACGGCTCCCAGACGAAGCCCTTGGAAGCTTCATCGTGCCCGATAACGCTGCGCATGACGCTGGGGATGGACGGTGCCAGAAGTCAGGGATTTCGAAGTGAATGCCAGGAACATCGATGGCCGGGGTCGCGTTTCCGTCACGAGCTTCGCGAGCGGCCATGCGGGCTTCTGCAGCCGCCGTACGTCGATTGGCCTGAGTAGGCTTGATGCCTGTAGGTATTCCGATAGTAAGCGCTGACTTCCGCCATCCACCATTTGTGTTTTGCCAGGGAAGCGGCATCTCATCGAGCTCCTTCTTGAGAGTGTTGAAATTGACGCTGTGAATGTCTTTCTAATGAAAATCGTCCCTGCAGATCAAGTACTGCAGGACTCGACGATCATCCTTTGTCTTCGATGACGAGGCTTTGCTCCAAAACCAATGCGACCACAGCCAGGATGAGAGGTTGGGGAATGGACGGATGATGTCGCCAACAGTGCAGGACGAGGCTTTCGCCATGTTCATGGCTGCGCGAGGTTTGTACTGCTCCTCCAAAGTAGGTTCATCAGGTACTGTAGTGCTAGGACAATGTCGGAAGACCTTGAAGAGTCTGAACTTGTTGACATGTGAACGGAATGTTGTGAACCGTGACCGTTGCGCTCGCTCCAAGTCCGGCCCGCCGGCGAGAGGAGACGGAGTCTGACTGGGCTCCGGTGCAGGTGCTGAGTCTGGCTGCGCGCCCGAGTTAGCTACTGTCTGCGTACGAGCATCGAGCGCTGACAATAGCTCCGTCGTCAGTCCGCTGCCACCTGTGCCGCTGCCGAAATGGCTATTGCGTGCTCGTCCTGGAAGCATGTCGAGGACTCTCTTGGACAGCATCCGCCGTCTCCGAGCCCGAGGTTGATGAGGCTCCGAGGACCGAGCGACTGGAACACCCGCATTGGCACTATCTGTCTGCTTCAAATAGGTGAAGTCAGTACTGCGCTCCTGGCATGCAAACGAGGAGCAACATACAATAGGTTCGTGATGTACCTCTCCACCGGCGTCAGGTGGATTTGACTCCGTGACGGTGCCGCTAGGGATCTCAAAGTGCACCCCTTTGTTCTCCTGTGTACGACATTGAGTATGTATATTTCTCGAATGGTACTGAGACTCTACACTAACAATATCACCTACCTTGTCTGTGTTCAACCTCTGCCGCTTCCGACGCGCTTTGTTCTCCTTGACCTCTTCGAATGCACGTGCTGCTTGTTCCCGGACTACAGGACAGCTCTTCTCGTGCCATCTGAGCCCCTGCTCGCTGACAAAGCGGACGCCGCACGTGCACTGTTTGTGCAGGCTGTCACGGCCGGGTCCCAGTTGCAGACCCAGGTTCAATCGACTCGCTGTGCTACTCCTCGCTGTGCTGCCGGGTTGTGCATGCTTCCATAACGGTCTTCTGTGATCAGATCAGTATTTCCGCATCCAGGACCGGGTGTACAAGGTGTAACATACCTCATGTACTTATTGCTTGGTGGTTGTGTATCAATGTCAAGGAAGTGGGCGCTCTGCGTGGCTTCTGACTGATGGCAATACCGGACTCGGGCTTGACCTAGACGCAACGTCATATCATTGCCATATAATAATCACACTACGAGTAAAAGTGGAGGGAGGATGAGCGTATCCATGTGGTGAAGCGCGACTTGGAACAAGGCGGAAGGCTGTGCCTTCTTCCAGCCGGCTTACAGGTGCTTGGGGGATGACTGGAAGCTTCCACTGGTGAGTCAATATGAGTGACTGCACGACATGCACTAACCCTTCTTCTCCGAGCAGAGTCAGTGCCGGGGATACAACCTCGTCCTCAACCAATCAGAGACGTCAATAAGGGCGCCCAACATCGAGCACCGACCTTGATGAAAATTCCCTCCTCTCTCTCTCTCTCTCTCTCTCTCTCTCTCTCTCTCTCTCTCTCTCTCTCTCTCTCTCTCTCTCTGGCAACAACGTCTGCTGGTAGTAAAACGGGGGATAACCCCGTTCCTCGAAGCAAAGTTTTTACTTCTGGTGGAAATGAGGCATCGTCCTCAGGACCACAGAAGTCCAGGGTCCTTCGGATGGTGGACTCCCCTGGGCCGCATCTGTCTCTCCCTCCACCTGTGCCTCAGACTAGCATGTTGCAGTGGCCGCTGTGTCTGCGAGCTCGTACCTAGGCACCTGCGGCGGTCACTCGAACATGGCTGAGTATCGATCAACCGGGGTCCGCTGCGTCCCTCCTGCACTGCAAGTTCACGAACTTCGGAACAACAGCGACCAGGTGCATCCAACTTGAAAGACACATCCTCTCTCCAGCTGCTGGACTCAGCGATGCGCTGCAATGCAACTTCTGCCGGAGCACGACACAGAGCAAAGAGACACGTCTATTGATGAAGACGTGTCGCATCACTTGCCAGCTCCCAGACTCCATTGTGCGTCACAAGAGCAGGAATTAGACTGCTGGCGCCTCTGCCCTGCGCTGCTGTAGCACTGCAAACCAGAGCAGCAAGACGCGTCCAAAGACGCATCCTGTCACTGTCCTGTGCTGCAATAGTGCTGCCCGCGGGACAAGACACGTATAGGAGTGATTGAGATGCGTCTTTGGACGCGTCTCATGGCGATTTTTCACGCTCTTGCAGCGCAGGATGGTGGGCGGACGTGGAGGTAGACAAGATGCGCTGTTCGAGGCGCCTCATCGCAGATCTTCGCCCTTTTGTGGTGCCGAACATGGCGGAGGTTAGAGCGACAAGAGACGCGTCCTCGAACGTGTCTCCTCACTCGTCTTCAGGTCAATCAGTGTGCCATGAGGGCAGGCAGAGCCAAACATGGTAGGAGGGCGACGAGATGTGTCCGATGATGGCGGCGAGACGCGCCATTGGATACATCTACTCGTATTGCATCTCCAGTCACCGAGACCAGTCAAAGTGTGAGCATGTGCACACGCTCTGACCGGCCAAACGGAGATTCGTTGCTGGGAGGGCCTTCAAAAAATGTAGCTCTTGTTTATGTCCTAATGGAGCCCGGGTCTGTACATTGCGGTGTGATGGTGGATCCGGAGTGTCGCTAGCCCAGGCAAGTCTTGAGGGTTTGCCAAAGTCATCTGCTGGTAAGCAGTGACATCAGCAGAGTGGACACAGCCGGACACAGATGCGTCGAGAGGGTCCGAGTCATGCTCCTCGGGCGGACACTGTGAAGCGGGAACAAGCAATACTCGAAGTCAGCATGTGGTGGATGGTACAAGACGCACGCTGAAGCATTCACCCGGCCTTGCGGTTATGCTACCATTCCTGCTGCGTAAGTTTGGCATATGCATTCGTCACTACCGTCAGCATCCCTCGACACATATAGAAAGGTGCATGAACGTACCTGCTGTCTTATACGGCCTCTATCCCAGACATGACCCATACTCTGCTGATGCTTGTATTCTGTCAATAGTGTATTAGTACTTTATCTGTGCTCCATCCTATATGGTATGTGCGTCAGTCCGACTCATATCCATGGCCGCTCTCACTTATACTTACGCACATACTTCCGTCCGTATTCCCTGTCTAAAACACCAGGTCGTCCGAGTCCTAGCTCTCAGTACTGCCATCCTCACATGAGTGTGTCTCCACAATCAGCACTCAAAGTCTTGCTCTCGACCTCGACTTCGGTCTCAACAGTCGGCCGTTTCACTCTGCTGGCTTTTCTGTCCATCAAGTAGCGCAAGGGCCTGGAGAGCGCTGAGCAGGGCAGAAGCAGAGCTTGATGAGACGCGTCTCTGGACGTGTCTCATTGGCAGTTGCTAATCATTAGGCCCTTCCACCCTTGCAGCGCAGGATAATGCCGGAGAGGAGCACCTGTGCTCTAGTTGCGCGGGAGAGCACGGCGGAGACGGAGCGTGACAAGACACAATAACACATTGTTAGACATGCATTTATTGTTACCAATGAGGTGGCAAAACTGGAGGGAGGATGTCGATTACGGTGGCCAGAGTGCAGCTGGAGGGAGCGAAGACTACGGTATGTCAAGGCGCATCACAACCCACACGGGTTTGCATGGGTGTCACACACGCGGCTGGGGCCGGGTCACATCTTAGAGCCCCGTACCGAGACCCGTGACCCGCGCCGGGTATCCCAGACTAAGCGCCCTGGCGGCGCTTGGTGAGGAGCAAGGAGGTATACAACCTTGAGAAGGCTCGAGGGCTGCAAGTCATGAGGTGTAGATGGTGATGGAAACAGAAAGATACCAGAAACATACCTACTGTGCAGTTATCAGCAACTCTGACTGCTACTTTGCCTAATACAGGTCTTAGGGAGACTACAGGAGGTGATTGAAGTACATAAAGCTCGAGTGCACACAAAATCAACAGACTGATCATTATCAACAAGCATCTCAGTCCCCTCAGATCGCCCCCAGTAATACTCAACACCTTCACCCCCGATCCTACTGTGCCCGATGATGAAGAGTTTGTCGAGGAAGCGAGCGGGGACCACCACCGCCACTAGCTCTCCTCCTCAGAAGCGGGCCAGCCGCAGCACTGAACAAGTGGACACTTCAGAAGCGGATCTGACGAGCACACGAAAGGGGAAGAATAAGGGGAAGAAGAGTAAGAGGCAAGCTGATCCGGCCCTGACACTCGACGGCAACAGCATCGAGATCATTGAAGAGGACATTGTGGCCGCAAAGAAGACTGGCAGCCGGAAGAAGAATAAGGTGACGTGTGAGGAGGTGGCCGACGAAGATGATGGGCAGCATATGTCTGCAAAGAAGCCTGTAGATCAGGAGGCAAAGCTCAGTGAGTGCTCAGTTCTTGCGTCGATGACAACAGCACCTGAAGACCCACTTACTCGGTACAACAGAGGACATGGCATCGAAGTGGGAGTCCGTCTTCTACAGCTTCTACAAGACGCAGGTCGAGTACGTTGGGACGCGTGTGGCACACTCGTTCCACTGCGCAGCCTGAGGTTGCTCCCACGTGGTGCGGCAGTTCCTCGACACCAAGGATGCGACGTCGACAAAGACCTTGAGTCGACCGACGATATGCAAGGTCCTGCTGGGGAGATGAAGTGGTGCAGGTTGCGAAGGAATTGAATGATCTTGCATACACCCGTGAGCACGTTGTTGGTGGTATCCTGAGATCTGGGTCGATCACGACATACTTCGAGCCCAAGGACTCGGAGAAGGGTGACCTACTCTCATTGTGCACACACGCGGATTGAGGTGCAGACCGAGTTTGCGAAGTGGGTATGCCAGTCCGTGCGGCCATTCAGCATCGTGAAGGACCGTGGCCTCTTGTCCTTGTTGAAGACAGGCCGGCCGGGTTACTATGTTCCCTCTCCCTCGACAGTTGCACGCGATGTCAAGACAGTCTTGTCCCAATCGCGCAATCGCATCGCCAAAATGGTGAAGGTATGTGTCAGTTCATTCCAAGGCATGGTGACCAATGCTCAGTCTGGCGTACCTCCAGGAATACAAAGGCAAGCTCAGTTTCGTGACGGACACTTGGACGTCGCCGGACCACCGCGCCTATGTAGTGGTGACTGTACATCTTGAACACCGAGGTGTCCCATAATCATTGGTTCTTCTCCTTGATGTTACGAACAGCCTCCCCAGTACTATTCATTTCCTTTCCCAGTCATTCTATTGTTTGATCACCATGATTCCCATGGTCTTTCTCATGTTATTGTCTCCATCCATGATGTCTCTCACGCTATTGTCTTCTGACGCTGTTGTTCCCTCATGTATAAGACCACCAGCGCTACCTGGGGACCCTCAGTTTCGACCTCTTGTCCCCAGGTAAGCCAAGCTGTACTTCGCTCTGTAGATACCTCTCTCAATACATCTTGTCCCCAGCCCTGATCGTCGAGCATTGCTCCGCTCTCGCTGCACAAGTGCTCGTCGACGCCCCTGCTCGTCTCGTGAGTCTTTCCTGATCCCCCTCGACGATCAGTCGTAACATTAGGTCGAAACTCCAACACGAGCACTGGCGTACTCCCCCCTTCCCCACCCTCCACCGGTTGATTGCTGGTTCTATAACCACGCCCTCGGTGTTGAGCTGTATCTGTCGCTGTTGGTTCTACAACCTACGTGCACGGTACTACCCTCCTGGACCCCCACCGCTGTCCAGTAAGACTCTGAGGTCCACTGACAGGCAAAGGTCAGGTGAACTCGTGTTCTACCTGACGTCGACCTCTACACACTGGATCAGCCCCCACCGGATCAGCCCCGTCCCTCTTGTGCCCCCTACAACCACGCCTTTCATTCAAGTGCGGTAGAAGATCATCACTGGCGCGGCACTGATCAGCAGTGGTACATCTGTGATCAGCAACCTTGTCCAGAACGACTACCTACCTGGGCGTCAGATGCGCAAGTCTGGACCGATCTCCATACCTACACCTACCCCACACCGGAACAGGAGGAGCAGATCCGCCAGCGACTGACACAACCAGTTGCCACTACTACTGCTAGTGGACGTCCCCTGCGTGAGGCAGTCCGCCTCTCATCCAGTAGACCGGGTACCCGCCCACCGAGCCGTCTCCCTAGCCGCACCAATACTCCTCCCACTGAGTCTCCACTTAGTGGATCCCGAATCCCTCTCCCCACTGCACTTGTCCTTGCCAGCGAGCGCCTGCAACGTCAAGCATCGGGATCCTTCAGTCCAGTTGCCACCACCTTGGCATTACCCCCTCAGTCCCAGCCGGAGGGACGACAACCTGACATCGTCCTCAAATCCCCGCCTCGGACTCTTCCACTGCCTCTTCCTCCACGGAATCCTTAGTGGACGACTACCCCTAGTGCTCCGTCGCAAGGCTCCTCGCACCCCACCACACCACCACCCATCACCCCCACTCTCCCCACCATGACGGCTCCTTTTGACGTCACCAAGCTCCTGCCGGTTCTACTGCCTCGAGAGTACGATGGCAAGAATGCTCAGGAAGGCCTCACCTTCATCAGCAGCGCCAAAGCCTATCACGGAGTTGCCACCAGGGCAGGAGTAGGCGCGAACCGTCTTGAACTGCCTCACAGGCGATGCTGCAAGCTGGGCCGGGCCGCATATCATCACGGCAGCCACAACAACTCCTTGGGCGGATGTCGCTGCATTCGAAGATGCGTTCAAGGCCCACTTCTGTGCCGTAGATGACAAGGAGGCAGCCACTGCTGAGCTGGTCAAGCTTTGCAAGGCTTCACACAGACTTGGCACGGTCAAGGAGTACACTGCTGAGTTCAATGCAGTGGCTGCTCGGACTGGGTTCTCCGATGACGACAAGCACGAGCGCTACCGTGAAGGACTCCCCTATCGCATCAAGGACGAGTTTGCCACCACTGCTCACAACATCTCTACCCTTGTCAAGATGCAGACGGTTGCCTTGCAGATGGACCAGCATGTTACGACTGATCGTCGAGGGGGATCAGGGAAGACTCACGAGACGAGCAGGGGCGTCGACGAGCACTTGTGCAGCGAGAGCGGAGCAAGGCTCG
>WJSG01027813.1:0-25560 GCA_016618145.1 Sanghuangporus lonicericola | reverse complement strand
TGAAGTTCTGGCACTCTGCAGCGACGCTGTCCCAGTTCCACTCGAACATCTCGATGATGACGGGCTTGCTGCTGTTCACCACACGTCCCAAGGGGCGGGCCTTCGCTGCTTTGCTGGGGCCGTGGCTATGCTCTGCCATGACCGGTGAGGAGAGCGCCGTGGCGACGGCGACGAAGAGAGCGAGCTTCGACCAGGTAGACATCAGAAAATCAAGCTAGTTCGTGGAAGGTAAGGAGCGGGGGTGCAAACGAATGTGGGGAGGGACGGACGGAGGTGACCTGGGGAGACCCCGTCGAGCCAGGCGGCTTTTGTAGCCGTCGCCGCGTGCGCCAGAATGAATGAATTGACGCGGGTAAGCTATTAAGTCTGGGCCCGGCCGCAATGGAATCTGGGGGATACTGTCATGGTGATGGCGTCCCCTGCGAGGTACTTAATGTTATCATGAGTCCTGTAATAAAGGAATGCGTGCTCACAGTCGCAGGTAGGTCGGTGATCATCATCCATGTCCACACGGACGGATACTCCCAGCACACTGCATGGCGACCAGCTTCTCATCCAGATACGACTGAAACATGTTCCCTGCCACCAGCTAGGCAGGGGCGACATCCTGCCGGGATGCTTGATGATGATGGTGGTAAAAGGACAAAAGCTATCCTTGTAAGTACAGTACGTAGGCGGAGAGATTAGATAAGATTGACCATCGAGATCAGATCGACTAACCATCCGAACTTCAGTCCGACTCCGGTTCTTCAACTCACCTCCGTCTCGTTCTAATTATGCGTAGTAGCTCCGCCATTGCAATAGGATATCGATGGTGTGTACGATGTAAGGAGGTACGTTTCGTTAACCTTGAGTGAGTATTGACAGTAAGTACCACTTACCACGCTCGAAAGTCCATGTGAAGGCTTCCACTAGAGCTCGAAAAGTCGTGGGATTGAACTAAGTATACGTTCTCCGGCAACGCCGAGCTCACCCCCTGCCTTCCTGGCAGAGACGTACAACCGCCGCCGCCGCTCGATGATCTCTTCAGGAGCACCGGCCTTGCGCGCATGCCTCGACTCTGGTGCACCTCCTGGTAGCACAGAATACACGACACTCGTCGTCATACATGGGCTGATCTGGCACGGCGGTGAGCCTTGATGTTACTGATAATTACCCCACCGCTTGCTAACATTCCCATGAACACAGGTAACTTCAAGAAGCTGCTTCCCCTCGCCGCCGGACACAACGCCCGAGTCATCGCCCTCAATCGGCGCGACTACCCAGGGTCCGAACCCTATTCCGATGACGAGCGTGCGATCCTAGCTCGTCTCGCCACCGCATCTCCCGACTCGCCGTCAGCCAAAGCAGAAGCCTGGGAGTTCATGCGCGAACGTGCGCGAGAGGTGCACGACTATCTAGTCGACCTCGTGGAGCGCGAACGCATCCCGCCTGCCCAGGGAGACGGCGTGGATGCCAAGGGCGGGATCGTGCTCGCCGGGTGGTCTTTGGGCGCGATATGGACACTGGCCTTCCTCGCCCATGCACCGTATCTCCCTTCGCCAGCGGTAGACTTGTGCAAGTACGTGCGCCGAATCATCTCACACGGTGCGTATCGACCGCATGCGTTCTCATCTTGAAGTTGACATAATAATCAGATTGTGCGTTCGGGTTCCTCATGTACACGCCCCCGCCGCAGACCTACCATCCTCTGTGGGACAGCTCCGTGCCTCCTGAAGAGCGCATCAAGCGCTTTCACGACTGGGCCGCGGCGTACTTCCCTCATGGAGACCCAATTGAAGGCGACACACTCGTCCTACGTGACACTCCGGACGGTCCTTCGTCGCTGAAGAACATGACCTCTCAGGAGCAAGAGGAATCTACGCACGAGTCCCCGGGACAGATACCCGACGGCAGCGACACCCTAACGGCGAAGATGTGCGCAGCACACGGGCTGTACAAGGAGCTGAAGGACGCGGGGTTTTATCCGACCGCCGCCGCGGGTGTAGGCCGAGCGTGCGACCCCTGGCGAGGCGTGGAACTGAGAGTAGTATGGTGCGATCAGTCTCTGTGGGGTATAGCCTGGGTAGTCAAGGGTATGGCTGCGGAGCTTGAGGAGGCGAAGCGGACGGGAGTGGATGTCAGGAGAGTGTCTCTTGTACGCCTGCGAGGGGGAAATCACTTCGTGAGTACATTCCGCAAAGTTCAAGACCTCGCTGAAGAACTCATTGACCATACTTGCAGGCGCATTGGGATCTCCCAGAGAAAGTGCTGCGCAGCTTCCTCGGATTGCCAAACGAGGGAGAGGTCTGACTTGCACGACCACTGTGCATGCCGATACCGACCGATGTTACTCGATTTCTGTTTCTCTTGACTCTCGAAGTGATTGTGCTTGAATCATGGTAAGTATGATCTAGAGGAACTCCGAAGCTGCGAGTTCGAAGGTCCAGACATGATGACATAAGCAGCTTACGAGTCGTGAGTGTGAGCGCTTCAAGTTTAAGTGCTTGTTGGCTCTCGACTTCGAGTTGACTTCGCAGACGTCGTCTCTCCCATTCAGCCATCGTCGTCCACCATGGCGAGCCCACCGACGAAGCAATCGATATTGCACCTTTATCACTCGATGCTGCGCACCTCGCAGTCGTTCAGCTCGTACAACTTCAGGCATTACTTCGTCCGGCGGACGAAGGAGATGTTCCGCGACATCCAGGTATGTCAGTCAGTTCCATGCTGACGAGGGGCGCAACAAGACAGTACTGACACTGTGCGCAGAAGGAGACTGATGAGGCCAAGCTGGCCGCCTTCTATGCGGAGAAGACGAAGGAGCTTGCCGTGCTCAAGCGCAGCGCGATTGTGAATCGGCTGTATGGCGGGTGGAAGCTGGTTGTGGAGGATCAGAAGCCGGCGAGGGAGCGGTCGGACTCATAGGAATCGCAGGTGAGTACACGTCGTTCGTGCCACATATATCTGCACGGCCGACGTGGGCTCGATGCAGTATCCGAGTAGGACCGCAATACCATCGCTTCAAATCTCATACGCATTCACATCTCACTTGTCACGTCGTGCCCAGCGCGATCCTCCTGTGAGCGATTGCACCTCCTCGCAACCTTGATGGTGGCCGCCTGCCACCATGCGGGCCCGACGCTGTGATCGCTGCTAGGGCCTGACGTGCCACTCGCTTTCTCATACGACCTGTTCGCCGTGAACCGTGCTCGACGGGGACCATGGCGTTTGATCCTGACCAGAGACCACCGGATGGAGACCCAGAGTGGGTGGTGAGACCGCGACACGAATGTCATGGCCGACGCGACGCGTTACAGGTCCTGAGGCGTTACATTCCTCGTGAGGTGCCAGCGCCGGCGGACTATCCGCTAGACATATGCCTTGGTGAATCTGACTTTGTTGTGCCAAGTCCGGATCGCAGCCATTCACGCCACTGTGTGGCGAGCATACGACCCACCATCTCATGTCGCGAGTTCGGTCTCGTGGACGCGGCCTGGTCTTCTCCAGTGAGCCGCCATTCATAATGCAACACAGAGGGCAACAACAGAGGGCATCTCGCTACTAGTCTTCAAGTTGCTGGACGCTTACCTGTGGTCATATCGCACGACTCTTGATCATCTTCTTGCGCACCTCGCCTCCGCAATTTTCAGCAGGTGTGTATCGTCTCACAAGATGATCAGTTATACCAATCGTTCTCCCCGCCCGAACACACTCGGAGTGCGTGTGGGAGGTATGCAGAATAGTGGCCATGCCGCCCGAGGTGCGTTATTTGCGTTCTTGGACCCGCCCTACCCCGCCCGAGATGCATCGACCGCGCGGGCGTCCACGACAATCCGCACTGTGTCTCGGTCGCCGGAGTGGCTCAGCCAGGAGAATATCAAACGGCGGGGCCTTCGGAAGCGGTCTGTGGGTGCTGGTTCCCGCCCGGCCGCCAGACGTACGTGCTGAGCTGCTCTCCCCTACCTCAGCCTTGCTCATAATCCCCACATCTAGGTCCGTGAGGTGGATGCGAATGTCGCTGTGTCTCAGCTTGCGAAGGCACGCTCCCGGGGTATAAGTACCAGGAGCCGGGGCGATCGCTGTTCTCTACTACCAACAACACAGTGTCTCATCCCACTGATCGCTCAACCTCGCTCAAGCTGCCCACTATGTCTCAGAAGATGGAATACGGTACGCGAATAGCTCAGGCTGTCTCCTCAAACACCGACACCGACGTCTTGTCTTTCCTCCAGTTCGCCTCGGCAACTCCGGCCTGAAGGTGTCGAAGATCATCCTCGGCTGCATGTCCTACGGCGACCCAAACTGGGACAAGTGGCTCGTCGGCGAGGAGGAAGCTCTCAAGCACATCAAGTTCGCGTAAGCGCGCCTCAAACAGCGGAGCTGGTCAGCGTGCTGATATGTGGACAGTTATGACCATGGCGTCACGACCTTTGACACTTCCGATGTGCGTACTCTCGTATTACTGTGCCGGTCGCTCATGATCCAACGTCGCTTGGGCAGACGTACTCGAACGGCCTTTCTGAGGTCATACTTGGAAAGGCGATCAAGACGCTGGGCCTTCCTCGCGAGGAACTCGTGATCATGACCAAGGTTCGGTTTTAATTGCCTGTCTAGTGTGGCGTACAAGTGCTTACAGGCGATTAGGTGTACTTCCCGGTCGCTTCTGACACCGGGATCCACACCTACTTCCATGATCCTCAAGACCTCGGTATCATCAACCAGTTGGGGCTTAGCCGCAAGGTGTGTACCGCCGATTCGGAGCGGCGAGATGTGCTAAGCCTGCCGCGCAGCATATCTTCGACGCGGTCAAGGCTAGCCTGAAGCGTCTTCAGCTCGATCATATTGACGTGCTCCAGTGTAAGCCTGCCGTTCAGAACGTTCTGAAGTCTACTGAGTACGAGCATCCTTCAGGCCATCGTTTCGACACGGAGACTCCGATCGAGGAGACGGTGCGTGCATTTCTCGCAGCAGTTGGGTTCCAAACACCCATCGATTGTAGATGCACGCCTTGCACGACGTCGTCAAGGCTGGTTATGTGCGGTACATTGGCATGAGCTCTTGCTATGCCTACCAATGTACGTTCATGTCAACCGGCCGTCACCTCACGCCCCGCGCTGACCTCCGGTTTGACAGTCCACCAGATGCAGAGTACGTTGCCCGTGTATGGGACTATGCTCACGCACTCATATTGACTGCAGACTACGCCATCGCTCACAACCTGACCCCGTTCATCTCGATGCAGAACCACTACTCGCTTCTATATCGCGAGGAGGAGCGCGAAATGTTCCCGACCCTGGAGGTCTTCGGTGTTGGCGCCATTCCGTGGTCGCCGCTCGCCCGCGGACTGCTTACTCGGCCCGTGGACGCGCAGTCTACCAGAGGCAACTCTGACCTGTACGTCTCCTGTCTCTCCCTATGGGCATCGTGTCCCTTACTCGTCGATCTCGTCCTCTAGCGGCGTCACCGTGTACAAGAACCAGGCGACCGTCGACATCGTGGACCGGTACGGGCTTTCGTACCGTCGCACATCCATTGCAGCCACTTATATGTATCTGGATGCGCAGCGTCGAGGAGGTCGCGAGAAAGAAGGGTGTCAGCATGGCACAGATCGCTGTCGCATGGATCGCCTCGAAGCCGGGCGTCGTCGCTCCTGTCATTGGCGCTACGAAGTTGTCCAACCTCGAAGACACGATCGGTACGTCTCATTTCTCGGCGTCCTAAGCCACATCGTGTAATTGTGTGTCTCCCCAGCGGGTTTGAAGGTGAAGCTGACCGATGACGAGATCAAGTACCTCGAAGAGCCCTACCAGCCTGTGCCCATAGCTGGCCACTAACGTTACTATCGAGTAGTAATAACTATGCGATTGTCTTGGCTTGTGTCCGACGGGCGAGGCTCCCTGAGACTGATGACAGCTCTTTGTTGACGTGGTAGCCCGATCGGGATATGCAGCCGCCTGGCCGCGCGAGCCTGGCCGTCGCTGCTGCGTGTCGGGATGCCGAGTGGATCAGCGAAAGCAATACCAACCCTCTCAGCCCTCTCCGCTCCGCTGACCTGACCGGGTATGTTGCGTGCAGGGAAATTCCGGCGGCACGTGCCGCCAGTATATAAGTACTCAGAGGGATGTTCGCTCCTTCACTCCTTCCTCCATCTACCACACCCCAGTCATGTCCAACAAGATGGAATATGGTACGCCGATAATCCGACGCTCCTCCGTATATGCGCTGAGATCCTGTCCAGTTCGCCTCGGCAATTCCGGCCTGAAGGTGTCGAAGATCATCCTGGGCTGCATGTCTTATGGCGATCCGAACTGGGCCAAATGGGTCGTCGGCGAGGAAGAAGCTACCAAGCATATCAAGTTTGCGTAAGCGGCACATCTTGTTCTCACTGGCGGTGGATCCGAAGACTCACACGTATGCGCGCAGCTATGACAAGGGCATCACGACTTTCGACACAGCTGATGTACGTACTCCTATGCTTGCGCGTCGCTGCACACACGACTCAGGAGGCATTCGGTTCGCAGACGTACTCGAACGGCCTCTCTGAGGTCATCCTCGGAAACGTGATCAAGAAGCTTGGTCTGCCCCGCGAGGAGCTCGTGATCATGACAAAGGTACGTTCCAGATGTTCTCCATGTCTTGCGTATGGGCTCAGACTCCAATGCATTCAGCTGTGCTACCCGGTTGCGCCTGATACCGCGACTGAGACTTGGTTCATCGACCCTAAAGAGATCGGCATCATCAACCAGATTGGTCTGAGCCGCAAGGTACGTACACTGGGATGTACATATCCGAAGTTCTCGCGACTAACTGACCTTCGTCGTGTACCCAGCATATCTTCGATGGCGTGAAGGCCAGTCTGAAGCGTCTTCAGCTCGACTATATCGATGTGCTTCAGTGTAAGATTTTCGTCAGCATGGTGATCCTTCAGTTACCTGACTACGTACATCTCGCAGGCCATCGCTTCGATAGAACGACTCCAATTGAGGAGACGGTGCGCAGCGTTTTCTGTCACACCGACACGCATATACTCATGTATATGGGCCTATCTCATCCAGATGCAAGCTTTGCATGACGTTGTCAAGGCCGGTTACGTTCGGTATATCGGAATGAGTTCTTGCTACGCCTACGAGTGTGCGTGCTATCCGTCTGAAGTCACCGGTCTCAACTAACGTCCTGTATCAGTCCACCAGATGCAGAGTACGTGCCTCCTGTGCTAGAGAACAGCCGAGGACTGACAGCGAGTGCAGACTACGCCATTACCCACAACCTTACCCCGTTCATCTCGATGCAGAACCACTATTCACTCCTCTACCGCGAAGAGGAGCGCGAAATGTTCCCGACGCTTAAGCTCTTCGGCGTGGGCTCTATCCCGTGGTCGCCCCTGGCCCGTGGACTTCTCACCCGCCCTGTCGACGTCCAGTCTACGAGAGGCAGCACCGACCTGTACGTCCTATCTCGCCATGATACGCGTGCCCGTTTCTGCACCTCACACCATCGTATAGCGGCGTCGGTATGTACAAGAATCAGGCGACTGTAGACATAATCAACCGGTACGGTAGTCGCGCATCATGGCGTTCGATGTGGCCGCTAATCACACCATATGTAGGGTCGAGGAGGTGGCGAAGAAACGAGGCGTCAGCATGGCACAGATTGCACTTGCGTGGGTCTCGTCGAAGCCCGGCGTTGTCGCTCCAGTCATCGGTGCGACCAAGCTGTCGAGCTTGGAAGACACCCTCGGTGTGTCTCAATTGCGTTCCCGACCTGTCCTTGGCCTTGCTAATGTCCTATCTAGCCGGGTTGCACATCAAACTTACCGAGGACGAAATCAAGTACTTGGAGGAGCCTTACCAGCCGATGCCCATCACTGGCCACTGAGTAGGCTGAGGTCGCTAGTCGTTTGGCCTTTGTTCCTTTCGTCAGAATTGTTCGGCGCGTGTTTACGTTTATCCATGACATTCTCCGCCGTTGTTCAGTCCGTTGCCTCATTCATGACTTTGATACACTCATCCTTTGGCCCCTTGAGGGCGACTGCAAGGTGCGATATTCGCTGAATCGGACATTGTCCCTGAATCAGCGGCTCTCTATAAGACTTGCAGGTGCCTCCCTACAAACTCAACGCCTTCCTATCGTCTGCGCATCTTGGCTGTCGCGACCGCGACCTCCCTGAATCATGTCGCTCCCTGTCCGCGGCGCGTCTCTGCCTCACGATGTCATCCACACCATCGCCACTCTGGTGGATCGCGCTGACCTGCCACCCTTTATACTCACCAACCGCCACATGAACAAGCTACTGACACCGGTCCTGTATGCGACTATCGACCTGGGAGCTTGGGACAACATCAAACAATGCTTGCGGACCCTGACGGCACCCGCAGAAAGCTACGCGTGTGGCCGCGACCTCGCCGGCCTCGTGCGGACGTTCAAGCTCCGCAGGCCGCTCACACGCCTCCCGTACTACGTTTCCACGGCGTTGCTCGCGCAGGATGTCCTCCGCATCGTCGCTCGCATGCGCAACCTCCGGAGCTTCTCGTCAAGCGTATGGCTTGGTGAGCAGTCGTCCGAGATCCTGCACACACTCATGTCGGGGAGTTCGCCGCTGCTGCGTTCCATCGACATGCATGTGGGGTATGATCCACCGCTCTCGCTACAGGACCTCGACACTTGCGACCCGAAAGAGGCCGCGTTCCAAGGATCGTCCTCGCTCGATTCGCTCAAGCTCATGGCACCCGACTGCTTGACCGCTGAGCATAAGGCGTTCTTGCAGACCATCTTCGCAGCATGTGCCCCCACACTCCGGTCGCTCTCGCTGCAGTGTCATCCGAGAGCAGAGTTCTGGTCATCAGTGTTACCGCAGCATGCGATATTCTCTTCTCTTCAGGCATTGGAGATTGATGGGAACGCTCTTGCACACCCTTCAATAGCCCATGCCGCAGGCGTTCGCTCGCTGAAGGTCACCAGTGCGTGGGACACGGCACATGCCCCCCCTTCCGACATCTTTCCAGGCCTGAGTGAGCTCTCTTGCCCCCGAACACTCATTCCAACATTCCTACCCGAGAGGACGGCGCACCGCCGACCTATCCAGGTCATCCGCGTCGACAACGTATCCTTGGAGCGGTCGGACGGCTGGCACTCACGGGACGAACACCCGCCGACCTGCTCGGACCTTCTCCCTGTCTTCGCATGCCTGCAGAATTCTGCGGTTCCTGTGACGAGCCTGAGCTTCCAAGTAGAGCGGATCACGGACGGTGAGCTGGAGCTCCTCCGACCGGCCTTGCAAGCTCTCGAATACCTCGCCATCAACGTCACGCAGAAGGCACCGCAGCACACCGACACGGTGAGTCTCGCTCCATGATCTTCCTCATCACCTGTCCCTGACCCAAGTCGTTAGGAGCTGCTCTCCTTTCTTGTGTGGAATCTGGTCTCCTACCTCCCTCGCCTCCACACGTTCCTCGTCGGCGGGGGCAAGGGACCGTGGTACACTAACCCCCTGACGGTACCACAACTTGAGCGTCTTGCGAAGATCTCGATATTCTTTCAAGACGAGGTGCTCAGACCAGCCATCGAGCAGTGCCCCCGATCCTTGCGTCGGATAGCGTGCCTCACAGACGGCCTGGAGCTGTTCAGGGAGGAAGACGGATGGCATTGGTTCGCCGGAGTGTTCCTTCGCGGCGGACATGGTTTCGTGCACGAAATCAAGCCTGGTCCTTTCCGGTGGTGGGAAGAGGAAGACGCCATTGAAGTAAAAACGCCTGAACACTCTGTCGACGGAGACGAATATGTCGAGATTATGGAGGAAGATAGCTCGGACTCTGAGCTGGATACGAGGTTCTTGCCGAGCAGTGACGATTGACGGCAGTGAATGATATTCCACGGGACACTACCAGTACTTATACGCCGATGCCACGCCTTCGGATGGCCCGTAGCCGGACTATCCATGTACCGTATGATCATAGAGTGGTTCCTCTAGTAATGGCCGGCGATCCTGACGGGATGATACGGCTCCTCCAGGTACTTGACTTCTTCCTCGGTGAGGGTGACGTCCAACGAGCCTTGAACAGCGTCAACACCCTTGCGGCTATGGCACGATGAACGAATGACTCACCAATGATATCCTCCAGGTTGGCGAGACTAGTCGTGCCGACGATGGGAGCCGTCACGCCCGGCTTGGAAAAGATCCACGCCAACGAGATCTGGGCCATGCTGACGCCCTTCTTCTTCGCGAGCTCGTCAATTCTGCACGTCTACTATCAGCCAGCTCTCCCTGGAGCGCGGTGATCTGCGAAACGCACCTGGTGGTAAGAGTCTCCAAGAACGGGGCGTCGTAAATGTCCTTCCACATGTCAGTCTTGCTACGGAGGGTCGCATCCCGGACGGTGCGCGTGAGGAGGCCTCGCGCGAGGGGCGACCACGGGATCGCGCCGACGCCGAACATCTTGGGTACGATCAGTATGAGTGAGTACGGCTGACATCTCGAAAGCGCGGCTCACCTTGAGCGTCGGGAACATCTCGCGCTCCTCCTCGCGGTAGAGCAAGTTGTAATGGTTCTGCATGGAAACAAAGGGCGTGAGATTGTGGGTGATGGCGTAGTCTGCAGGTTTGCGCGATGAGTGGGGGTGTCTGTGACGCGGTGGCTGGAAGCGACGTACTCTGCATGGCGTGGACTAAAGAATGGGCAGCGTTAGCGCTAACTCCAGTACCGTCGTCTGAGTGATGTGAAGAGACGACGTACATTGGTATGCCCAGCACGAACTCATTCCGATGTAGCGCACCCAGCCGGCCTTGACGACATCGTGAAGAGCTTGCATCTAAACAAACAGACCACAACGTTAGCTGGACGCAAACGGTACATATGTGAGGAACGCGCCGTTTCTTCGATGGGTGTGTCGTTGTCGAAGCGATGGCCTGTACGGCCAGTCAGCGGACGTTACTCCCGGAAGACATTGAGCAGGCTCCAGCGCACATTGGAGGACATCGATGTGGTCCACCTGCAGACGCTTGAGGCTGGCTTGCACGGCGTCGAAGATGTGCTGCGACAGCGTCAGTGCGGGTAGTACTCAATGCGGGCCAGGTGACGATGCGCACCTTCCGGTTAAGTCCCTTCTGGTTGATGATCCCGACTTCCTCCGGCGTCTTACCCTCAGCGTATATGTTCGTACCGTACTCCTTTGAAACAGCACCGCAGAGCTGGGCTCAGATGAAGGTGAATGACGGTTCGTCACTGCAGAGAGGGATAATGCAGTACCTTCGTCATGATGACAAGCTCGTCACGGGGAAGGTCGAACTTCTTGATGGCGTTTCCGAGAATGACCTCGGAGAGACCGTTGGAGTATACCTGCGTAACCAAGGGTGAAGTTGTCGTTGTCACACACTAGGACGTTGTACGCAAAAGTATGCCTTACATCCGCTGTGTCGAACGTCGTGATGCCGTGGTCATATCTGCAAAGTGTACCCCAGGCCGGGAGGACAACGGGAGCGTCAGTACGAGGTCGATATCCTGACAGCCGCAATCTACATACGCGAACTTGATATGTTTCATGCCTTCCTCTTCGCTGAGGACCCATTTCTCCCAGTTCGGATCGCCATACGACATGCATCCAAGAATGATCCTGGACACCTTCAGTCCAGAATTTCCGAGGCGAACTGTACATCGAAGCCGCCTCAGCATGCATCCCCGAGCGCAAGAAAGAAACCTGCTCACCGTACTGCATCTTGGGAGACATAGTGTGAATGAAGTGCGGGTGGTGACTTCTCCTGTCTCCGCTTGCCTTATATACACCAAGGGGTGCTTGCAGACGGCACGGGCGAGTGAGCTGACGACGCCCCTTGCGTGTCCGGCATGACCGACTACACAGTGCCCTCTCGCTATGATCGAGGCCGGATGGTTTCATGAGTAGTGCGGTATTGATCATATATATCCCGAAGCTCGGGCAATCGGAGATTCGGAGAGACGTGTGCGCCTAATAGTAGTTAAAGTACGTACTGTGTATTCCTTCCATGCACGGCCGGGCGTCCGGTCTCATACGGCACTATAAAACAACTACCGGACGCCAGTTGACTTTCCGAGAGATGACAAGTTGAAGACTGTCGGTGGTATTGAGACCACGGAGGCGTCCGCTGCCAGATTTCGGAGTGGCTTGGTCTGTCTGCACGTCGCAACCGAATGCTGGCAACGGAGGTACGTACCCTGCCTCCAAGATCTAGCTGTGCGATGCATGATCTCTAGGTTAACCAACGCCGCCGGCGTCGTGCTTCGATTCGGCGGCTCGCCGTTCTGAGCGATGGCATCAGACCGATTTGCTGGTGTGATAAGTGTAAGATGCCCGGGATTCCGCCATGCGACACATTTGGCTGTAGAAATCGCCGGCGCAGTGTCATCGGTCTCGTGTCGGCCTTCCAAAGTCGGCATTGCCTCGTGGATATTTGCTACTTACATGGACATCAGACGTACTGCTCGTGAGCTGGTAGCCGACCTCGACGGTCAACATCAGCGGACGTGCCACTAGCCGCTTCACGATCCTCCGTGTGGGGTGCGTGCAGGAGGCCTAGGTACATCACAATCGTCGCGAGACCGATGTCCCTCTATATTCCGAGTGAGCGATCAAGTAGGTGGTGCCGTAGTCATAAATACAAACATACCAACACCGTCCAGGCTTCTGATGCTTGCCTCAGACGTGCCCGCTGATCTTGCTCGGCTGGTACGGCTCCTCGAGGTACTTGACCTCCTCCTCAGTCAGCGTGACGTCGAGACAACCTTGGACGAACCCCCAGTCAGCACCGCTATCCCACCCCACAAGAGAACGAAGGCTGAAAACTCACCAAGGATGTCCTCGAGGTTGGACAGGCTCGTCGTCCCGATGATGGGCGCCGTCACGCCTGGCTTCGTGAGCATCCACGCCAGAGATATCTGCGCCATGCTGACGCCCTTCTTCTTCGCAATCTCGTCGATTCTGCACTCGTGAGTCAGTCAAGGGCACTGGTGGAAATCGACCGTCGCACGGCGGTATGACTGACCTGCTGGTGAGAGTATCCAGGAACGGCATGTCGTAGCTGTTCGAGAACAGGTCCGTCTTGCCGCGGGTGGTGGCATCCCGCACGGTGCGCGTGAGCAGACCACGGCCGAGCGGGGACCAAGGGATCGAGCCGACGCCGAACAGCTGAGACACGACCTTGCGTGAGATACTTCGTAGAGAGTGCACGCGCGGAACCCACCTTGAGCGTCGGGAACATCTCGCGCTCCTCCTCGCGGTAGAGCAAGCTGTAGTGGTTCTGCATGGAGACGAAGGGCGTGAGGTTGTGCGTGATGGCGTAGTCTGTCAGTGCGCATGGTCAGTACATGTTCCTACACGCGTTCGCTGCGGACGACGTACTCTGCATGGCGTGGACTACAGGGGCGGGCACAGTCAGTTTCGATATTCTTCTAGTCACATCGAGCGGGCGACTCACATTGGTACGCCCAGCACGAGCTCATGCCGATGTACCGAACCCAGCCAGCCTTGACGACGTCATGGAGAGCTTGCATCTGGGCCACAGTCAGCCTAGGACGCCCCTATGCGCACGCTCAAATGTACCGTCTCCTCGATGGGCGTATCGTAATCGAAGCGGTGACCTGTCGAAGCAGTCAGTGTCACGCCCGCGAAGGTTCGTTCGTGAGCGCACATTGGAGAAGGTCGATGTAGTCGACTTGCAGGCGCTTCAGGCTCGCCTGGACCGAGTCGAAGATGTGCTGCGAAAGATGTGAACGCTCGTTCGGGGCACGGATAGAGCCGTACATACCTTGCGGTTCAGCCCCTTCTGGTTGATGACTCCGAGGTCTTCGGGTTTCTGACCGGTATACCAGATGTTCGTGCCGTACTCCTTCATAACTGGGCTGTAGAGCTGCGGGGCCGATCAGCCCAAATTCGCGAGGCACTGAAGAGCCCATACCTTTGTCATGATCACGAGCTCCTCGCGGGGAAGCTCCAGCTTCTTGATTGCATTCCCGAGGATGATCTCGGAGAGACCGTTCGAGTAGACCTGCACGTAACATGGTTCAGGACGTGATGAATGGCGGCATGCAAATACTCCTTACGTTCGCCGTGTCGAAGGTTTGAATGCCATGGTCGTATCTGATAGGGTTCCGTCATCAACAGAAGATCGACACTCTAGATCAACGCAAATCACGTACGCGAATTTGATGTGCTTAATCGCCTCCTCCTCGGGAAGAACCCAGCTCTGCCACTCGGGCGAGCCGTACGACATGCACCCAAGAATGATCCTCGACACCTTCAATCCGGAGTTTCCGAGACGAACTGCGCATTGAAATTGAGATAAATGATGCAGACCAGCGACGGTGGAGAGGAGGCTCACCATACTGCATCTTGGGTGCCATTGTGCGAGTGCGCTGGGATACTGGTCGTTAACTCAGGGGAAAGATTGCCAGCAAGGCTATATATGCTGCTCGACCCCTGGGAACGGTAACACTGGCTGACTAGATCAGTACTGGCACGACAGATAACCCACCTGGTTTCCGAATATACGATAAGCAATAGCTATACTCCGCTCGGAGAAAGTCGAGTATTCCAGTGTATCCCTGAGTAATATACAACAATTATGTCAAAGCGACAGTAGACAACCGGAATCCGGATTCCTGTCACTGTGTCAGTGTCAGAATGCAGCAGCAAAAGTGCCCCACAGTGGGACACCATGAGGTCACGGTGGGAATATGGAACACGGCCTCCGCCGTCTAATGTACACGCTCAGGTCTGCGTTCATTTCTGACGTAGGGGGCGGGTCCGGCGGGATGGTATTCGCCGGTCGGGAAACGGTGCGCGACGCGCGTGACGAGCGGATGATATACGTAGCTTGCGATCGACGCCACCACTCTCAATGTTGCCCGAGTACTCTCCAATCCAGCTAGAGATATGCGACACAATCGCGGAGATCGTGGTGTGTGCGAAGTACTGGTAGCGGCAGTGCTGGTCGTAGTCAACTTCGAATCGGGCGCCCGCGTCCGTTTCCGGACTTGAACAATTTAGGCAATTTTGATGAAGCTCTTGCCAAACAGAGCCAAACTCGTCCTACGGACCGCGATCTATTGCGATGTCCATAAGTACTACATGAAATTGCCACTGCGACCAGTATTATCCCTCCGCGATCAAGAGGGCGGCCGTCAGCCGCCACACGAAGGTCCGCAGAGTTGCGGTCTCTCACATGTGCCTATCACAATTTCCTGCTATCAGTGCTATGCCGAATGAGCGATGTAGCTACCTAGTCCCCACTATTGCAAAGGTAACATACCGACGTCATTTACAGCCTTCTCTGTTATCTATAAATATCCGATAACCTTGCTAGGCTGGTACGGCTCCTCGAGGTACTTCACCTCCTCCTCAGTCAATGTCACGTCGAGGCAGCCTTGGATGAAGTGAGCGTCAACATCCCCTCAACGCGAGAGGGAGAGCTGGAAGACCTACCTAGGATGTCCTCCAGGTTGGTCAGACTGGTTGTGCCGATGATGGGCGCCGTCACGCCCGGCTTCGAGAGAACCCACGCCAAGGAGATCTGTGCCATGCTCACGCCCTTCTTCTTAGCAATCTCGTCAATCCTGCGGGACGAGTGAGCTCGATGACGCTGTCGAGCTATGGAGGCACAGCAGCGTAGCTTACCGGGTGGTGAGAGCGTCCAGGAACGGCATGTCGAAGATGACCGAGTACCGATCGGTCTTACCACGGGTGCTGGCATCCCGCACGGTGCGCGTAAGCAACCCGCGGGCGAGAGGGGACCATGGGATTGAGCCGACCCCGAACAGCTGATATGTAGATCCCGCAGCGTGAGATGCATTCGCTTAGAGAGCGCACGCCCAGGGCTCACCTTGAGCGTCGGGAACATCTCGCGCTCTTCCTCGCGGTTGAGCAGACTGTAGTGGTTCTGCATGGACACGAAGGGCGTGAGGTTGTGCGTGATGGCGTAGTCTGCCAGTTCGCGCGGTCAGTCGGAATCCTTCACGGCGAGCCGATCGTGTACCACGTACTCTGCATGGCATGAACTAGGGGATCAGAATCGGTCAACTTGGACATTTTGCAGGCCACCGAGCGGCATGACTCACATTGGTAGGCCCAGCATGAACTCATACCGATGTACCGAACCCATCCGGCCTTTACAACGTCATGGAGAGCTTGCATCTGTGCCACGGAGTCAGCTAGGGTGCCTTCATGCGCTCGACCAACACGCACCGTCTCCTCGATGGGCGTATCATAGTCGAAGCGGTGACCTGTCCTAGTAGTTAACGTCATTCCCGGGCAGGTCCAATCCCGAACTTACACTGGAGAAGGTCGATATAATCGACCTGGAGGCGCTTCAGGCTAGCCTGAACCGAGTCGAAGATGTGCTGCGAAAGATGTGAACGTTCGTTCGGGGCGCGGATGGAGGCCGGAAGTAAGCACCTTGCGGTTCAGCCCCTTTTGATTGATGACCCCGAGGTCCTCGGGTTTCTGACCGGTATGGAACAGATTCGTGCCATACTCCTTCATGACGGGACTGTAGAGCTGCGGGGACGATCAATCATGAACGGTTCACGAGTATCTTAAGAGGGGTCATACCTTTGTCATGATCACGAGCTCCTCGCGGGGAAGCTCCAACTTCTTGATGGCATTCCCGAGCACAATCTCGGAGAGACCGTTCGAGTACATCTGCACGTAGAATCGCTCAGGACGTGAGTCATGTCGAGGTGTGAATGTACCTTACGTTCGCCGTGTCGAAAGTTTGGATACCATGGTCATACCTGATAGAGTTCATCAGCGGGATATCGGCGCACTCTAAATCACGCAAATCACGCACGCGAACTTGATGTGCTTGATCGCCTCTTCCTCAGGAAGAACCCAGCTCTGCCACTCCGGAGAGCCGTACGACATGCATCCGAGGATAATCCTCGACACCTTGAGACCGGAGTTTCCGAGACGAACTGCGCATTGATGATGTAGCACCGCACACCGGGGACGGTAGAGGGGCTGCTCACCGTACTGCATCTTGGGTGCCATCGCGCGAGTGCTGAGATTTCTGGGGTGAGGATCAACAGCGGAGCTATATATGCGGGAACGCTATCAGTACTAGACCAAACATTCAGCCGACAGATAACCCACACAGTCTCCGACTTTGCTTGGCGAAAGACATGATGGGCCATGGCCCACCGGAATGCCGGTATTCAACTCTGCGTGAGACGTTATTCTTACTATACCCTGAAGTATATCGACCGTCCTGCCAAGGCGACGCTGAAGACCCTGAGAATGCTTCAACGAGTGGCCTGACTCGGACTGTGGTCTGTCACCCACTGATCTGAGACGCCATGTGCGAATCAAGTGCTGGTGACCGCATCTACAGTGACACCCTCACGTCAGAGCTGCGTCCAATTTGACGCATGTAGGGGGCGGAATGGCTTCGCTGGTCGGGCAACGGAGCGCGTGCGTGAGGCGGGGGTCAACCTCGAATCGGGCACGTGTACCACTTTAGGCAGTTTTGATGAAGCTCCTGCCAAGCAAGACCAAACTCGTCCTACGAACCGCGTTGTCCAATATTTTCAGAAAAAACTTAGCAATCATCCTAAGCCTAGAAACGAAACTCAAGGTCTCTAGGATATCGTTCAACCCTTCTTCAGCCGGTCAGAATGTGATACACAGCTCCGACTTGACTTCACGAAACACAATCCACTACTTAGACACGCATCTGCCCGTAATTGAAAAGCACCAATCTCCCCAATCAACGGCAGATAACGAGATTCCGGCGCACGGACCTTCGTGCACAAGCATCGGTTCAGGAGAGATCGCAACAACGTAGCCAAGAAGTTCTCACTGTGATGTAACAAGTAACATACCGACGCCATCTCACAGCGTCTTACACATAGCCTCGCTTCTTCAGAAATGTCCAATGACCTTGTTAGGCCGGTACGGCTCCTCGAGGTACTTGACCTCCTCCTCAGTGAGGGTGACATCGAGGCAGCCTGCAATGATGAGAGTATCAGCTTTCAAGTTCCCTCAACGCGCGAGCAAGAAGAGCCTCTAAAAGACTGACCAAGGATGTCCTCGAGGTTGGACAAGCTCGTCGTCCCAATGATAGGAGCGGTCACGCCGGGCTTCGTGAGCATCCACGCCAGCGAAATCTGCGCCATGCTGACGCCCTTCTTCTTCGCGACCTCGTCGATCCTTGACGGCGGTGATCAATCGGAAATTGCGGTGATGTATACATAGAAGTATGGTATAGCGCACCTGGTGGTCAAAGCGTCCAGGAACGGGATGTCGAAGGTAGTCGAGTAACGGTCCGTCTTGCCGCGAAGCGTCGCGTCGCGGACTGTGCGTGTGAGCATGCCTCGTCCGAGGGGCGACCAAGGAATCGAACCGACACCAAACAGCTGAGCAGACGACACTGCGTGAGATTCCCATCGCGTGAGATCCGCAGGGGAGAGACTCGCCTTGAGTGTCGGGAACATCTCGCGCTCTTCTTCCCGGTAGAGCAAGCTGTAGTGGTTCTGCATTGACACAAAGGGCGTGAGGTTATGCGTGATAGCGTAGTCTGCCAATGCGCGTGGTCAGTGCGGGAGGATTTGTATGATACGCTCGCGGCGGCCGACATACTCTGCATGGCGTGGACTAGAAGACCCCGCTCCGTCAATTTCCGATTCTTCAGGTCGCTGAGACGAAGGACTCACATTGGTACGCCCAGCATGAGCTCATTCCGATATAGCGAACCCAGCCGGCCTTGACGACGTCATGGAGAGCTTGCATCTGGCCATAAAGTCAGTTGACAGTCCCTATATGCGTTGAAAACGACGTACTATCTCCTCAATCGGCGTGTCTGGGTCGAAACGGTGACCTGGCAAACCTAGTAGTCAGCAACATAGTTCTCCTGAGATCTTCTCCACGAACGCACATTGGAGAAGATCGATGTGATCGACTTGGAGGCGCTTCAGACTGGCCTGAACTGAGTCGAAGATATGCTGCGAGGTTGTTCGACCATGAGCTGCGGAGCGCATCGGGGCTGGAGAAGACGCGCACCTTGCGATTCAGTCCCTTCTGATTGATGACTCCGAGTTCTTCGGGTGGCTTGCCCGTGGCCCACAAGTTCGTGCCATACTCCTTCAAGACGGGGCTGAAGAGCTGCGGAGACAGACACGGTTAGTCATAGTCCACAAACTTCTAGGGAGGCACTACCTTCGTCATGATGACCAGCTCGTCACGGGGGAGCTCCAACTTCTTCATCGCGTTGCCGAGGATAATCTCAGACAGCCCGTTCGAGTACACCTGTCGACAGACTGGGTCAGAGCCCGCGCGAAGCGGAGATGGAACGGTGCCTTACATCCGCAGTGTCGAAGGTTTGTATGCCGTGGTCGTATCTGATAACATTAGCATCAGCAGGAGATCGGACACTTTGGAGTTCACGTCGACGCGGATCACGTACGCGAACTTGATATGCTTGATTGCCTCCTCTTCGGGAAGCACCCAACTCTGCCACTCGGGCGAGCCATACGACATGCATCCAAGGATAATCCTGGACACCTTCAGTCCCGAGTTTCCGAGGCGTACTACGACATCGCATCAATACATAGCGAGCAGCGGCGCAGTTAACGTTGCTGCTCACCGTACTGCATCTTGGACGCCATCGTGTGAGTCTGCAGGGTTCTCTGAGCGGAAGATTGAGTTCGCTCTGACGGGCGACGTCTGCAGTTCAAGGGGTATATAAGCTGGGATCCTCAGGGCCTGTGAGCGGGATGGCTAAGAATACACCAGTCAAATTCAGCTGACAACGCCCATTGGCTTCGAAAACTCACGGGTTCTTCTGATTCTTGAGGAACCGAGATGTCCCTTTCAGATGGGCACTTCGACGCCGGTAGAGGGACGCGCTGAGTAGTGGCTGTCCTAGCCTGACTTGGCACACACACTTGACGCTTTCATGTGTGTTGTGACCACCAAGTAGAAGGACAGGAAATATCAACTTGGACCTAGTGTGCGACCTGCTAGATGCCGGAAAACAAGGTTTTGTCGGCATCAGTGGGAACGCGGCGTCCCGCCAGCGCCGTTGGACGTACACGTACCCGTTGCGTTCAATACTGACGTAGTGGGCGCAATGACATATACACCGGTCGGGATAGCGATAGCGGCTGTTATCATGCTCAAAGATTTCCTTCATCGCGCCTGGGTATAACTTTAAGTAATATGATAAGACTGCTCGTGGTTACCAGAAGAGGATGTGACAGGTTTGCAGCACTTCCTGCGCTCATGTTACTCGTTCAGCAGGATAAGTGAGGGCGAACAAACACCCTGTGGTTCTTGACTTCGAAGGGTCGTGAGGATGCTGGTGGTGGCAGTCGAAGTTCAAGTGATCTGGGGAGAGTCGACAGCTTATCCGATGCTGCCTAGTTAGGTAGTTTTGATGGGGCTCTTGACAAACAAGGCCAAACTCGTCCTACGAACCCTGCCAGAGGCCCGATGTAGAAGATGGGAACTGTCGATCGCATTGCACGACAAGTAGATATGCAAACACACAAAGCCGGATCGAGGCCGGTAATAGGTACTACTGGGGGGTGATATCACAGTTTCCTCGCTCTATGAATGCCCGAAGATGGGTACCGGAACATAGGGTTCCTCGAGAGAGCGCATCTCCTCGTCGCTCAGCTCGACATCAACGCTCCCTATAAGCACATCCAGTCAACATATTCCCACATGATACACTCGAGTGCAGACACCCACCAATGAGGTCCTGGAGCTTCTCCAGGCTGGTCGGACCGACGACTGGCGCGGTGACGCCTTCCTTGTGCAGCAGCCACGCGAGACTGATCTGCGCCATACTCACGCCCTTCTTCTTCGCGAGCTCCTCAACGCTATATAGCATGTAACCATCAGTCCCTGGTTCTGCGGAACATCCTGGACGGGAATTCTGAGGAGCTACGTACCGATCGACGATAGCCTGCGTAGCGGCGCTCTTGTACTTCTCGAGAGATCTGCAAGTCATGAGCTCGGCACAATTGGGCTTATCTAGACTGAGCAATAAACAACTCACGGGTCTCCCTTGCCCCTGATAGTAGTAGCCTGCGCACTGAGCGGGCGGGTGAGAAGACCCTTGGCGAGAGGGGACCAGGGCATGGACCCGATTCCCAGCATCTGACACCCCGAGTAAGTCAGACGCGGCCAGGGACTTGACGCGCAGAAACTCACCTTCAGCGTAGGAAACATCTCCCGCTCCTCCTCGCGGTAGAGGAGGTTGTAGTGGTTTTGCATAGAGATGAACGGCGTGAGGTTGTTCTTGACCGCATAATCTGTGCTCCGTCGTCAGCGTGAGGTTGCAGCAGGGTAGCTGAATAGGAGCTGACTCTGCATAGCCTGAACTGGTTGACCGAACTGCGGTTAGCACGTGCACATACACGCGGATCCGCGCGACGTACACTGGTAGGCCCAGCATGAGCTCATCCCGATATACCGTACGTACCCCGCTTGTACGACATCGTGGAGAGCCCGCATCTGAAGCCACAACATTAGTCTCCGAGGCGACGGGCTGGACAACAGAAATACGCACCGTCTCCTCAATCGGGGTAGTAGGGTCGAAGCGATGGCCTATTATAAGCAGAGCACGTAAACGACACGCCGACTCTTGTGAAGGTTGGCAGCAACTCACACTGGAGGACATCGATATATTCCAGCTGCATCCGCGCTAGGGCTGCCTTGACCGCGTCGAAGATGTACTGCGAGACAGCATGTAGGCGGCGTCGAGAGTAAGAGAGAGCGCACTGACCTTGCGGTTTAGGCCGCGCTGGTTGACGATCCCGTTGCGCTCGGGATCGGCGTACTTCTTGTGCGCATTGGGATCGTCGAGCGAGATGAACGGGAGACCAATCTGATGACGTAACGTCCGCTCAGTGCTCTCGGCGCAGGGATGATGGACCGCATACCTTGGTCATAACAACCAGCTCCTCTCGCGGAAGATTCAGCTTCCGGATGGCGTTGCCCAGGTACTTTTCAGCCAAACCCATCGAGTAGATCTGTATCTTCCGGTCAGCACGGTCGAGCAGGGCACTGGTCACGCGAGCGACTCACGTTGGCGGTGTCGAAGGTCTGTATGCCGTGCTCGTACCTGACATCCTGTCAGTTGCCGCCGAGTTCGGGGAAGATGCAAATGGACGACTCACGCGAGCTTGACCTGGGCGGTGGCAGCCTCCTCATCGATGGTGGCCCAGGGGAGGAACTTCGGGTTGCCCCACAGCGCGGTGCCGAGGATGATCTTGGATACCTTGAGACCCGAGTTTCCAAGGCGCACTATGGCGAAAAACAAACAGGTAAAGCCATCAGCAATGAGCATAAGCCGACAGACAGCGCAGCGTCCGACCATGCACTAACCATACTTCATCTTGTTCGCCACTATGGACATCGTGCAGAGGTTCAAGGCGGGAGACAGCAATCGTATGAGCGTAGGAGGGGATGACTGGCGGAGAAAAGATAAGTGGCTGCTTGTTGTCTGTCAACCACTGGCAGGTGCGGCGTCAATATATACGTGTTCGGACGTCCAGTGGGTGCTTGCCGATTCCGACCATGGCCTGTATAGAGTAGTCTGGCAACTCGACGTCAGTAGTGAGGTCGCATGGCTCATCATGAACATGTAAAGTCGCAGACTGAGAGCTAATACCTGTTCGTAGGACGAACTTTCCTGGGCCTGCGTTCTGCGTGAACAGATTCGGAATCTCCTTGCCTCCCGCGCTGAGATGCGGATAGTTCGAACTTCACTGATTACACAGAGTAGTGGTCGTCGTCGTCGTCAATCAATGTCTGTTACCGAAAGTGTAAGGCATGGCTCAAGGGCCGGAATGGTTAACATGGTGAACGTACTTACCGGAGGCCCGCGCCGGCGGGATCTGTGGCGAAATTGGCGCTCGGATTGTACTGTGGGTCCAGCCCCGGCAGAGGGTCTGCAGGTTTCCATCAAATTCTCACCATTCAGCCTCTAGGCCTGCAGATACGTATGCACACGTTCAATTGACCAATGTTAGGACAGTTACTTCACGCATTACGACGGTCAGTAAGTAAGTAGTACCCTCGTACACATCATGAAACTGCAACTTGATTTCCCTCACCAATCAAACATGACCTGCGACAGGCAGCGGCTTGTACTCCTCCTCCAGAAACTTGACGTCCTCCTCCGACAGCTTCACATCAAGCGCAGCCAAGAGGTCCTGGAGCTTCTCGAGGCTCGTGGTGCCGACGATGGGCGCGGTGACTCCGGGCTTCGAGAGGATCCACGCGAGAGAAATCTGAGCCATGCTCACGCCCTTTCGCTTCGAAAGCTCCTCGACGCTAGAATGAAAGGCTCGTCAGCAACTCTGGATATGGATGCTCATATGTGCGAGCACGTACCGGTTCCTGATAACGGGAACAACATCGTTCTTGTGGCGCGCCATCATTCTGCAATACGATCAGACTGTAACTGTGATTCTCAGTGGCAGCGAAGCTCACCTGTCGGAGTTCTCTCTGGTCGAGTCTTGCCCAGGAGGACGCGTGAGCAAGCCACGGCCGAGAGGAGACCACGGAATAGATCCGACGCCGAACATCTAGAACTTCCATTTTAGCACCCCGGCGCAGTGTTGCAAGAGGAAAGACATACCTTCAAGGTCGGGAACATCTCACGCTCTTCCTCGCGGTAGATGAGGCTGTAGTGGTTCTGCATGGAGATGAACGGCGTGAGGTGGTTGTTGATCGCGTAGTCTGCGAGGCCATCAGGGCGTCGAAGCGATCTCCGATACGACAGCATACTGACTCTGCATCTGGTGAACTAGGAAGGTTCGCGTTCAGCGTCGTGCACACGAGCTTGGGAGCAGGGCAGACTCACACTGGTAGGCATGGCACGAGCTCATGCCGATGTACCGAACGTAGCCCGCCTTCACGACGTCATGCAGGGCTTGCATCTGCGAACCGATTCAAGTTCAGCTGCCGTGGAAGCCTCCCTGTTATCTGCTGCGCACCGTCTCTTCGATTGGAGTCGTGTAGTCGAAGCGATGACCTTATATCGCATCCCTCAGCCCCATCGTGTTCGCCCTATTGACGCAGAAGACTTACACTGCAAAACATCAATGTAGTCCAGCTGGAGGCGCTTGAGGCTGGCCTTGACGGAATCGAAGATGTGCTACCGACAAGCCGCACGCCGTGAGGCACGTCAACACATATGTGCGGAACAGTTCACCTTGCGGTTGAGACCGTGCTGGTTAATGATCCCCGCCTCTTCCGGGTTCTGGGGGATAGGCACGCCAGGATCCTTCGAGACCGGGAAGTACACCTGCACGATGCCGAGATGAGCGCGACTCAGTCCGCATCAGTCTGCACGCAGAGTCACAAACCTTCGTCAAGATGACGAGCTCGTCGCGAGGCAACTCGTACTGCTTGATCGCCTTCCCGAGGATGATCTCGGACTGTCCATGGGAGTATACCTGCAAGATCGCACCCATCAGCACCCCCGATCGTCCACATATGTCTACGGGGGACTCACGTTCGCAGTGTCGAACGTGGTGATCCCATGGTCGTACCTGCAAACGGCGATAAGTAAGCGAGCAACACGACTCGAACCCAGACACCGCCACGTCTGAGCTATTAGGACGTATACATACGCGAATTTGATGTGCTTGACGGCCTCCTCCTCGGGAAGCACCCAGGCCGACCAGCGAGGGTCGCCGTAGGACATGCATCCCAGGATGATCCTGGACACCTTGAGGCCGGAGTTCCCAAGCCGTACTAGAGCGATGCCTCATATCAGCAACTCATTCAGCAAGGTCAGCACCTGAATACCATACCATAGGTCATCTTCTTGCTAGCCATGGTGTCTTACGTCCTGGTTCCTGGAGGCTGCGACGCGAACGATAGATAGCTGCGGTCGACTTGAACGTGGGAGGTTGGTCACTGGCAGTGGGAGGCAACGTAAGTACAGCGGCTACTTATGGCCACTTCCGCACAGCGCATATATATCTGCTCGTCGAGACCTCGTCACCTGAACCCCGGATATACAAAGAACCCCACTCCCAGTGCACGATATACGCACGCGCAGCTGGCGTGTGGGCGTGTGCTACTTATCTCCATAGCCCGATCGGCCAAAGCCTTCGACGCCCGGCTAGCAGGTCACTTTGCGCTCTTTCGTGTCTGTAAGTCTGTGGCGAGTCTGAGCCATGAATGCATGAACGAGGACAACCGAAACATGGGGGTCAAAAGTCAAGCTTGCATCCGCGTAAGCGCCAAAGAACAGCCCGGGTCCGAACACCTGAACCGAACTGAACCAGCTTGATTGAACTTGAACTGAGAAGATCTGAACCATGTACTTATTACTGGCCTGATAACCAGCTGGTACCGGTCCGAATCACACCTCAGTCTTTCCTCACAACAAGATCTACTCAGGTTCCATCCAACCATTCATCGCGGCCCATCCAAGGCGGCCAGCTGGTACTCTACAGGATCTACGCAGGAATACGCTCAGACGTGGCCAGTGATGGCCATCTTCTATAGTAAGCAACAACGGTTTTCGCCTTTTTTGGGCAAACTTGCCTCAAAAGGCAAATTGAGACACCTTTCTCCTTTGTGTGGGCCGTCG